>JAQIWI010002321.1:0-12783 GCA_034698825.1 Deuterosminthurus bicinctus | reverse complement strand
TGACCTCCAGCTCGGCGCACAAATTGTGTGATTTTGAGGTCTCTTCTATAGCCAACGGCTTAAGCCGTGGCTAAAAAGGCTGGATTGATTACCCAGACGTTTTGAAAACTAATTTAATGTTGTGAATGCGATTCACTGATTACATCTTCTTTGTAGATTCAACCTGAGGACCAACTAGTAGAAGCAGAAGTTTTGATTTTACTAGATGCACCGAGTGGCGTTGAAACTTACCAAGAAGGATTGTGATAACAACTTTTTTGGACTAGTTTCAGTCAACCTCCAACTGCAGCAGACTGGCTGGGGCGATTGGCTTCAAATTTCTCAGGTGAAGACCTAGAATATATGCTCTAGTTTTTATGCTAGTTTCTTACCTTCATACTTATGCTGGAAACGAGATACGTACCGTTAGGTTTTAAACGCCCAGGGTATCTTTAATTTTGATCAGTTACTGTAAACAACCAAGCTTACAGCGCATCGCGAGGCAAACAAATGCAAGAAAACGGGAGTATGATGCCATTGAAGTCATTTGTAGAGTTATTTGTGAGGTATGCGTGCAGGAGGAATTCACTTTATCACACTGAGGACTGCTATGACACGCTGTTGTCACAGTTCTCAGTTCTCATTCGCTCATATTATTATTTTCTAAAGGCTTGCAATATTTGACAATAACGCTTTGGCTTTCCAGTAGGCTGGTTCTCCAGTCTTCTTCTGCAAAAGATTACAAGTTTTTCTGAGCAGTTAGTGCAGCGTGACGTATGCTTAAGTTCTTAAGTCTTTCCTGCAAAATTACATTTCTCTAGCAAGCTCTTATTTCCCCAGCAAGTTTTTCCAGCTAGTTTTCAATTGTGCAGGAAGTTTTGCCAGCTGGCTTACAATTCTCTAGGACGTTCTGCAAGCTTGCATACAATTCTCCAGGAGGTTCTTCCAGCACGCTTTCAGTTCTCCAGGAGGTTTTCCCAGCAAGCTATTAGCTATTCAGCAAGCTTTCGGACCTCCAGCACACTTTAAGTTCTCTAGGATGTTTTTCCAGCACGCCTTCAGTCTTTAGGTTTATCCAGTAAGCTTGCAACTCTCCAGAAAGTATCTCCAGCCAACTGTAAATTCTCCACGATGTTCTTTCATCTAGCTTCCAATTCTCCAGAGGGTTCTTCCAGCAAACTATCAGTTTTTCCGAGTTGCTGGAGAAGTTCTCTGGACAACTTGGAAGCATGCTGGAGAAGTTGTCTGGACAACAGGAAATGTGCCAAAGAAATTGCATAGACATTTTGAAGCTCCCTGCAGAACCTGGGAGTGTGCTGGAGAAGTTACCTCGACAACTTTAATTGTACTAGAGAAAGGCATGGAGAACAGAAAACGGGCTAGATAATTTTCATGGACAATCAAAAGCTTGCTAGACAGGTTTCCCGGACAACTGGAAGCATGCCCAGGAATTTAAATGAGCATCTGTAAGCATGCTAGAATCTTTGGTGAATTTTAAGCTGTCTGGACTTGCATGCTTTAAAAATACAAGCAAATTCTATGATCGTTGGACGTACGTAAATGTTGTAATTTTGGGAGGTCAGACGTCCGAAGGTAAAATGTCGGACAGTGTTTTTTTCATAAGGTCATTTCTCCAGAAGGTGTTATGTCGGACGGCGTTTTTTTCAGACGGTCATTTGTCTGGAAAGTGTTTTGGCAGTAGGTGTAACGTTGAAAGGTCAAACGGCGAAGGTGTTTCGGAAAATGTGTTCCATTACGATTGCTGGCTCTAGACGCTCGTTAATCTTTCACGCCGATTTAGACTTTTGGCGCAAATCGCACGGCTTGTCAAGGAATTCATAGTACACGTTTCCGGAAACATGAACTTAATAATGCATCAAACTAGTGAGCACGACTGACAATCGTTATGGATGTCCCTTATTAAGTTTCCGTAGAATTTTACCTTGAATGTTGGCTGTTCACGACATTTCAGACCGATATATATATATAAGGGCTTCTAATATTTCCCCGCACATCTGGTAGAAGGCTCAGCGGTACGGCGGCCACAGCTCTGCATTACCATTTACATGGTAATTTTGAGTTAGTCCATATTCCAATTTAAGCTTTCGATTACGGCCATTGGTTTTTTACTTCAAGTTTCAATCGGTGTCAAGATTTAACGAACGTCGAAAGCCACCACAGTATTCCCAAATTTGTCTTTGCCCCTTCTGCTTAACTAATGGACTGTTGAATTTAATCACAAGATTATTTAATGAGAATGACTGACGTGAATTAGTTATTCACATTATCTCCAGCTGCTCCCATTTTTGCTACTGATAAGCCTCTAATGAAATTCCCACTCACTGAACTGCTGTCATCATCAAAACAAATATTACTGATGTGTCATGTTCAAATACACTTGGGCATTAATAAATTGGAATGAAGAGAGTGATCAAAACTCAGTAATAATAAAATATCCAAAAACTCTATGGGAAAACTGTGACGTGAAAGGCACATTGAGCACATGTGGAGTCCAAAGGATAGTTGAGCACTTAGTTGCTGATATTTATTGCTCACATCAAATGTTTTGGCGTAATCGGAATTTATAGCCACTGAAACTCGTTAGAGCACTTTGTGTAATACTGACACAAGTAAATTGGTAGCCTATTTCAAGGTTCCAACCAAATGCAATTTGCTCCAAGCCTTTTTTGTTCAACAACGCTACTGAAGAACATATCTGAGCAAAAATGTTGCCGTCAGTTGCAATATTGTAATCTATCATTTCATGTCGTGGAACTCTGGCGTGCAGTAGCAATGTCGTCATACACCTGCATGGTATCAGTTCGACATGACATAAATGCTTAAGTTGTATTTACACAGAGAGCTCCAATAATGGACAAGTTGATACTTTTGTTATCACAAATTTCACTGGGAAATTTAGTTCTTTCTACAGATTATTCCTTCAGTAGTTTCCATCAACTTTTCAAAAGTTATAAGATGGTTCGTCATCCACTTTTTTGCTCCAACTGGGTTCAAATGTTGGATCTTGACGTTTTGCCATCAAAGGTTAATAATTCAGACTCTGAGTTTATGGACGCTTTCATTGTAGTGCGGGATTTAACTGCAGAAAATCAAACTTGGGTTGAACCAAAAATCTTGTATGGATCACTACGTCTCCACATGCCTTGCTTGTTAGTGTCAGTAAACTTGAAACAAAGCAGAACGGGAAGTTCAATTCTGACTTCATGGCCTCTGGTCCCGATCAGACTCCCTTGTCATCAACGTCACATTTATCACTTAATTTGGCTTGATTCTCTTGCCAACCAAAGACTCCTAAACATAACATCCAACCTGATAACCTTACCAAATCCATTCATTCTATTTGAACACAACTCCCGAGTGACAATCTTCACAAGAAATTTAAATCCCAAGATCTGGTACAAAGCTGGTGAGTACACAATTGGAATGAAGTCATTGACGTTGACCATTCAGGAACTCGACTTCAAGGGCTCTTCAGTTGTTTCCATGGTCTGCACCGTTTGTGGTGATGCAAAATAGAAAGTTACAAAAACGAGGGCGTGTGGCGGGATGCGTTTTTAGCAACCCAATTTCTGCTTACGACGAATTTGAATGGCACCTTGGTTCTTGAAGCTGTACTTGGTTTGCCATACGACGGGACCAACGAAGACGGTGAATGGGACGGTTACATTCAGCCGACAATTGATGGCACAGCAGTCTTTGCAACAACCATTAGGTCTTTGCCCTTGAACCAGCATCTAATTTACCACACTATAAGAGTCTACGAAATCAAAATATGCTTTGTCACAGCACGCCCCAAGCGCATTCAATACAGTGTGCTAGAAAAGTTGTACCAGCCACTTAGTTCAACTGTGTGGTTGGCCGTTTTGATTTCTATTGTCGCAGTAGTGGCAAGCGTTGAAATTTTATATCACCTGCAAACTGAAGAAATGCCATTGGTAGAAGAATTCAAATTTCAACAGGTCACAAGCATGTGAATACAATTCATGCCATTTTGGAGCCTTTATTGGACCAAAGTGGGCTGAGATCGTTGGTGTTGACTTACAACATACGCCATTCCAGTACTAAAATGTTAGTTGGGCTCTGGTTCCTACTGGTCATCGTTCTGAACACAGGCTACAGGTCCATGATGACGTCAGTTCTTGTCCGGCCTACTTACAGCAGGCCACCGACGACATTCAAAGAATTAGTGGCTTCCGATTACCACATTGGTTGCGTGTTTCTTGAGGGATATATCGACAAAGGTTTGGAAAAACTAAATAACTCTTTGAGCCGACAGCTGCTTCTGCGCATACATTCTTACAGCTACATTGAGCCAGAGGTAAATGGATACAAATGAAGCTGTCTAATGGTTCAAGTTTCTACATGAAACACTATTATTGCAAATTCTCATAACAATGAACATTTATTCTAATATTGCAGTGCTATCAAATGATTTTTGAAAGAGAGGGCGCTTGTATCGGCGTTGGCAAAATTTTTGATTTACTCGGGATAACTTTCATGGTTGATGTCCGCTACCAAAATATGGCACTTGCTTCAAAGGAAAACCTATTCTCGGGTTTCACAGGCATGGCCGCTAGTCTTTGCTATCCTGCTATCGCCCGTAAGAACGATGATTCCGTGGTCATGGTGACAATTTCGTTGGAAAATTAAAGGCTTCTTTTGGATTTTTTTTACAGATCCGCTCAACCGCTACATGCGAACTTTTACCGAGTCTGGAATCAATGACAAGTGGTGGGAAAATGGAAGATTGAATCAACGAAGACTGGGCCAAAAAAATGCAAAAAACTTTGCAGAGGCCAAGACCTATTACCTAGGGCTTGATCAGTCTACGGAGGACGTGTCCGACGAAACTAGGAATGTGTTCGTACAAGTCGTTGGATTCGGAATTTTAGTTGCAATAAGTGGATTTTTAGGTGAACGTCTTTACTACCTGCTTGTTAAATTTATTCATGATCAACGTGGACAGGTATTGGAGTACACAAACTAGGATTCCACAACTACAAAGGCCCAATAATACAATTTGCAAAAAATCTTATCTGGACGCGCTGGAGCTGAAATTTATAGTCACATTAAGTGCAGACGTCTGAAGAAAGTCCGTCACCACCACTCTGTTGTGGAAGTCGCAGTTTTGGTCGCTAATGAAGTTATTGGATTCATGGTAACGCTCATAGCTTACCATCTTTTATCCCTTGGTGCCTTTTGCATTGCTCTTGCCGTGAAACTCGTCTCGTCGGTGTTAGAAAAGTTCCATTTTATGTTCCTCTCGTTGCTTCTGTGGTCGTATTTGGAGTACTTTGTTCCTTATGGTGTGGCTTGCGGTTATCAGAACATCTACGGATTGAATCGATAGGCTTTAACAAAGGGCTGGAGTATCAGAGGTTCATTTAAAGAACATCGAAAGCGAACAGAGGAGGGCCAACAACGTTTTCCAGAATGAGCTGCTGCCGCATGTTCCGTCGGAGGGCCCTCGGAATGAGAGTGGGATCTTTTTACCAAGCTAAAGTACGTTTGGCTTTAGACTATTTTATTTCAATCTTTGATAAAGCAATTTCTCTGATTCTCATGACGGATACTAGACATCCCATCACACTGCTCGGTTCCTAAATTAAGTCTAAGTTAAGACTGCTAGTCAGTGGCGCAACCACGGAAAATTTCGTGCGTAGGACAATACTACATGACCTTACATAATAATAAGGGCGCAAAGTTGATTGCAGCATGCCTTAAAGCACTAATGAAATTCTGTCAATCCCAAAGTCGGAAAGCACTTGATCAATACATGCAGAGGCTCCAAATCGCCAACTTTCCACACGTCAACAGCGTGCAGAATGCAGGTGCAGGTGTACCCATCCACAAGAATGGAACCTGGATTGACCACAAACTTTTCCACGGGGAATTCCAGGGTCTTCTCCAGGAAATCTTTGGTGATAGGAGAATTTTTGTCGGTTCTGGCTGGACGGTCCATCTCTAAAAATCTGTGCCTTCACGGAGCTGAGAGTTATGAATGAGTGAATGATGATGCAGAGTTTGTAACTGTTAGCAGCTGAATATTTGAACATTTAATTGATAATGATGATTGATTAGAATGGACAGCTTGTGGTGATTTGATTACACAGCAATAGTGCGATATCATGAGCAGAGTTCTTTCAACCTTGAACTGCTGCTCTGTTTGGGCCTTATACTGGACATAGTTCCCAATCAGTCGCCTTTAATTGTAAGACCGTACGCAGTCACGCGTCCAGCAGCCCATTTTCCAAACTGTTGCAGAATCGCCCTAATTAGTGGACACACGCAAGTCCAAGCTTCTACAGCAACCACCACAAAAGAAATCACCCAACCACCCAATAAAAAATAAAACACTCCAATCAGATTCCCCAGAAGTGGATCACCCTCGCATTCCCCACCGCAAAAGTCACTCCTGTGCCGACTTTTCAATACACGCCGCTTCTTTAGTGTCACATGCCGCTTAACCCATCTCTAATGCAAACTTCCCTCCACGATCGACAAGACAATCCGACTAGTGGCCTCCATAAGTACCGAATGCTTCTTCATTGCGACTGCAAAGTAGAACGGAAAGGTCCTCGCAGGTGCGATTCGGAGCGGTGTCCTCCCAGCCCGGTCCGACAGCTCGGTTTGTATGGTAAAGTCTGCTATCTCCGTGTAAATGATACAAGCGCTTTTCGGACGGAGTGACTTTAGTAGACATGTTGTAATGTTTCCTTCAGTCGTAATTCTTGCAAAGATCGTGCGATGTGTGACCGATGTGGCCTTTTGAAAGTAGGCATAAGAGGAGCCGCCTGCGTACCAAAGAGTCAGGCGGTAGTCCGACTGCGCAAGCTCATCAAAAGTGTCCAGTACGGGGGAATATATGGGGAGGGTCATGAAATAAAACAACTTGGACTGATAGGCAGTGGATAAAACAACGACTGCAAGGAGCCATACCGAGCACAGAGTCCGGGTGTGTTTCTTAATCCTGTAGGATTGATTGAAGCAAGAAGCAATCAAGAAACTGACTGCATCTGTCACATCGCGCATGATCGAATTTTTCTGCTCAGAGCTTTCACTCCATGCTTGAAATGGGACTTGCAACTGCAACCATTTCGGTGTTTCTAATACTAACAGTTGAGCTTTCTTACTTCCCGCCCTCAAGTTGATCTGAATCTGAGCTCTGACGTAAGCTTGCAATGCGAAGAAAATAGTAATTATTACTACAGTAAAGGCTAAAAGAATGTAGGTGAGCACTGTGAATGGCTTGAGGACGGCACGCCAATTGAAAAACTGTTTTGGTGCGGCAGTAGTAAAGGTCATAGTGAAGGTTTCAATGGTCGCTGAGAAGTCCATGATAGCAGAGCGAGAACCTGAGAGAATTAAAGAAACGACCAAGTCAGCGCGCTTGGTTATCAAGTCTCCAGCAGCGCCTGTCCAAGTCCCGTTTTTCAGCTTCAGCCCTGTCCCGCCTTTGTTACTTGAAGGGAAGAATATGGGCGTGAAGTTCATTTTGGTTGCAAGTAACTCTGCCAGCCAGCCGTAGCTCCCTTCCTGGACTCTATAAGTTTCGTCATCTTGCTTAGTCGTCACTGCACGAAAGTCCAATGCAGTTGGTAGCGCCACTTTTATATTTTTCAACTCCAAATTGGGAGTGAAGTCAAGAAATTCAAAATTTTCTTCTGAAGGTTCAATTACATTCTTGTGAGGGCAGTGATTGCACAAGTAAATTGTTTGAGGGTCACAAATACATTTTACTATAACCCCGTACCTGATATCGGGTATGAAAATGGTTTCAGTTTGAAAGTTGAAGTCACTTTTGTGGCATTTAGACAGAATTTCAAGTACAAAATAATCGGTTTCTATTCGAGGAAAGACTGATCTGGGGTTTTTTCGTCCATTTTCTACCCAGTCAATCACAGGGCTAATTTGATTTTCTTGTAGTACTGATATCCATGTTACGACACAAGTCTTGTACTTTAAACTATGAGGCACAATAGCTGGAGATTGATTGGTGGTCTTGAAGGGCTCGAATATTAAAACATCATGAAGGCTTTGGTGAGATTTGTCGAGATAACTTCCAAGTAAAATCAAGTGTTGGGACATGAAAAATAGGGTGCATTTGTAACGAGTTAGGATTTTCAGGTAAATACTATTCGGGACTTTATCAAATGGATGACAAGAAGAAGACATTTTCTACTGGCTTGAGTGAAGTGAAGTCCCCATTGGGATACACTGTTACCTGTTTTGTTTGGGCAATGTAACTTTTGCTTGTCAGTCTTGTCGGATTGTATAAAAGCTCTCGTTGCAGGTCATACCTCATTTCCCTCGCATTTGTTCGTCATGCAGACGGTGAAGATTGATGCATTTCTTGCATATTGACCTTGAATTCGGAGTTTTGACAATGCAAATGATAAAGTAAATAGCATCAGCCGTTATTTGAAAAGCGTGTGGATGACCTTAACACATGAATCTCTGCACGCAGCTCTGCACAGCAAGTTGGCATTTTTATAACGATGCCAATGAATTCCAGTTTATTCGAGTTTATTGAAAGCCTAAAGGTTTCATTACTGACAAACCGGGACGCCACCCTCGCTCCCACAAGCCCAAGTATTCCAAGTCGGATGAGTATTTATGTAACCGCAATTGTATCCACTTTCTGGAGAATCACCAGGATCATTAAGTATGGCATCTGGACTCCAGTTCGTGTAGGTCAGCTCCTTACCGGTCGAAGCCCAAATCCACTTGCCATTTTTCAAAATTGCACCGAGCCACAAATAATGATCTGCATTCCGTAGGTACAAAATGTTTCAATTCACTGCAGACTTTTTCTATTAAACTAAGATGTTAAATTTTACGTTTGTCTTCTTTGGCGCGCTGAAGTGAAGCTGCTGACAGTGCGTGGCTTTCAGCTTTGTTTTTAACCACAGCCGTTTTGAGACCCGCTTGAGCACATGCTGCTACTGCTTCGTCCCATAAAACCTGTCAGAAATGGTAACGTTTCCATAAGAGAAAGCGCTAAGAATTCAATAAAAAACGCTTCAAAGACTTAACTCACCGCATCCTTCCCTTCAATTGTGTAGAACGTTTTGGGTCCAACTGTTGCAAGCGGCACTTTGCCTGCCGAGCCTGCAGAATGTAAAGCAAAAATTATGGTTGTACGAGTAACTAATTATAAAATAATTTGAATTTAACCGATTAGTACCTCCAGCAACAAACACTGCAGCCAACAAAATCGCTGCACAGATTAAAGTATTCATGATTACTTATCTTTCCCAAGCCTGCCCCTTGATCTTGCTGTCTTCCACTCGAATCCTTTTATACTCGTAGAATCGCTCTGACTCTGGCTCGCACAATTGACATAATTGTTAAACAAACAAACTCATTCCAGTGTAGTCTAGATTGGTCGGGATACAAGCACAGTTGACGGGTTTTTTTGAGGTTCTAAGTAAAAAAAAAAATCAGTAGTTACTTGGCAGGCTAAGTTTTTGAATACGAAGAACCTGTTTTAATCAGGAAAACGCACATGTGTTGAATATTGACTGTTGTGACAGTCGGCATAACGAGTTTGCATTTTTATGAGTCACCTTGGCAGTACGTACTTGACTACAGATTATCAATTTCCTTCGATCTAGTTACTACTGCTTTTATCTAGTATTAATTTAACAATAAGACATTAACTATAACCATGAAAGCAGCAATTTCGAACTCTCAGTCGTTCTATTCAGGAATCATGATCTAGGTTTCTATTACGTCCTCCAGAAGCTGACATTTAAATTACTTTACGGCGTCCAAGTTTAACACAACATGGTGGTTTCAAACGGTTGAGAGACTGTTCGTTTCAGGGCAGCACCTTGAGTCCGTTGCACCTTTAGGACCATTAATACTTTGTCCAGTACACCTTTTGCCAACTCACCTTATCGGCGGATACTTGGAACGAAAATGGAACTATCCTATTGACTAGTCATTTTCCCCTGAATGCTTTTACTATTGTCCAGCCAACTCCTCCAGCATACAAAATCAAGGCTCTCACGGGGAGAGGAGACATTCAGAATCCTGACAATAGCAAGGAAGCATAGAGTGATCTTCAGTTGCTCAATTTACAAAAGTTTAAGTCATTCAGTGAAAGACCGGCTGGATGTGCATCCCTACATTCTCACATACTCCAATCCATTTCAGGTGGAGGCTGCGAGGGAGATACTTATGACAGTCCCACACATTTGCTAATTGGCCTCATATTGTAATTTGTTTAAATTTGAATGTACTTGGGAAATGATAATGCTCATAAGCCCGTAGAACTACAGGTTGAACCGGGCGACTAAATATCTAACCTTTAGCTCCGTCCTGTCCTGACAGAAGTTTTTAAAGATATGGACACTACAGCTGATGCCTCGAACAGTTCTCCAATTACCAAAGATTTCCTAGAAGAGGCCCTGAAATTCCACGTGGAAAAGTTTGAGGTCAATGCAGGTTCCACTCTTGGCGATGGCTACACCTGCATTCTGCACGCTGTTGACGTGTGGAAAGCTGGAGATTTGGAGCTTCTGCACTTATTAATCAAATGCTTTCCATCCAACCCCATGAGGCAGCATTTCCTAGACCAAGGTGGAATATTCGCAGTGGAGCTGGGCATGTACGACACTGTCATTTCTCAACTCATCAAATTCCAGGAGGATACGGGAGTTGAAACTAAAATTAACCTGCCCTTTGCACCTTTTCTTGCTGGCAAGTACACACCAAAAGATCGACGTGATGGTAAGCCGAGCTTTAACATGCAAAGTCCATGAGAGCAAGTTTAATTTAAATGATTTTATTAAACTCAGGAACCAACAACCCGCTGGACAATTACATCATCATGACAGATCTAACAAAGTCAGGTGGCTTCAGACTGAGAGATCGCTTCCAAGGCTTGGACGTGGACCACTACAAATTGGTCATAGAGGCTCAAGCAACACTTCACGCACTGTCCTGGGCCTACAAATGCAAGAAAAATGTGGCAATCAAAGAAAAATTCCCATTTCTCACTCCGCAATTCTCCCGGAAAGTGTTTGATGAATCAGAGACGGAGTTCTTTAGTCAAAGCATGCAGTCTGCAGAGAGTTTGGTGAATGATGATCCCAACTTGGCCGCAGGGCTCGCTCACCTTAAGTCAGTCGTTGGTCCTATATGCCGACTGTATGGCGGAATGGACCAAATTCAGACTGGCAAGCACCATACAAAGGAATCAGTACTTCGTAAGCCTGGAGCAACAGTTGAAAATGAAGGTGAGAAAGTTACAGATAAACACAATTAGTAATCTGACCTAGAAAACAATAATCGTGTACCAACTTTACTTACAGAACCTTGGGAAGTGCTGCTTCATGGAGATGCCTGGAGCAACAACATGCTCTTCAGATATGACTCCATCACAGGAAAGCCAGTTCAAGTCCTATTCATCGACCTTCAAGTGTCCCGAGAAGGCGATCCCTTTGTTGATGTCAACTACACTCTATACACCAGCACTCCAGCCGACCTTCGCACAAAACATCTCAGCTCCATGCTCTACATTTACTACGACACATTTACCCAAATCTGCAAGAAATTCTCCGTGCCAACCCTACCAGGCTGGAGCTGGGACGAGTTGAGTCGGAGGTTTCACCGAGCCCAAATTTGGGGCTTTTACTTGGCTGCCGCATTATTGCCAGTAATGCTCAAGAATCCTGATGAGATCGTAGACATGGAAAAGATGCAGATTTCCGAGGAGGATTACAAGTCGGAAAATTTGATCAAGTCCGAGTCGATGAGGCAAATGCTCGCAGAATCTGCTTCCATAAAGAAGGATAATCCAGTTCTTAAGAGTCGGCTCAGGGGTGTAATTACAGATGCTGTTCGTGCTGGCGTCATATAATTAAATCTAACCGTGAGGTCGACACTTGTGTCTTGTCACTTATCCTGACCCCGAAATCAGGACACCATGTCATATACATATGTACAGTGGTATGTACACAATGTAATTAAATGGAAAAATGTTGACCCCCAAATCAGGACTGTCCTGACCAAATCAGGACATGTGGGTACCCTATTGTCGCAGCATGTTAAAAAGTGGCTTGACAATAATTGTCAATAAAAAAACTTGTTTTAAATCATGAGCTTTTATTACTTAGACAATTTAAAGCTCCCATCAGCTTTAACCTCACGTCACGTCTGGCACAACCTGGAAGTTTGCCATAGAAAGCTCTGACGGAGGGAGAAACTTAACCTTGATGGGAAGGAACCATAGAGTGTCTTTGAGTGGCTCCAGATTCAAACACTTGATTAACTCAGTCAAAAGGCGGGTCTGCCTTCTAAATCTCTCACAAACTGCGACTCAGGTAAAGTAATTTTTATTGACTTCCCAAAAACACTTTTAAAAATTAAGGTCTTCCAGGGTCAATTCCACCGAAGTATCCACCATAAAGTCATACGGAAAGGTCTAAAACTCTAATTTTTACTGTCACTATTTCCAGGAAGAAACGTGATATTACAAACTCAAGCGTCCGCCACCCTCGGGAAAAATTAACAACGAAATTAAGCTGCCCACACTAACAAATCGTGAATCAATCGCTCGTATTAACTTACCGCACGCACATTGACTATGGATCGTGCGGCCATGGCCACTACGGACGCCGCCCCCGCTCCAATTACCAAACACTTCCTTGAAGAGGCACTAAAATCCCCCGTGGAAAAGTTCGAGGTCAATCCAGGCTCAATTTTTGGAGACGGCTACACTTCCATTCTTCACCCCGTTGACGTGTGGAAAGTTGGAGATTCGGAGCCTCTGCA
>JAQIWI010002320.1:0-12784 GCA_034698825.1 Deuterosminthurus bicinctus | reverse complement strand
ACAGGAGGAACCAAGTAATTGTTGTGCTCACTGTTTCAATTGAGCCCATAAAGATGTCACCAGCGGTGTAGGGAAAAAAGTTGTCTGTTGACCATTATATCAAAGCAAAGTCAAGGATGCAAATTTTGAAGTCCTAAATTGTTTTACAAATTTGGATCTTACGAGAAGGATGAAAACTTGAGCCAAGGTCATCTCCAACTCGATCAACCTCATCCAGAAACGCCTCTTTGAAATTTCTTGGTTTTCCTTCAACTCTGGACTCATTCGGCTCCTTGAAAGCTTCTTGAACAAAGTTGTAATTTCGTTTGAATCCGTCAAGTTGTTTTTGCAGTCCAGATAATTTCGGCATGTATTTTCCAATGAAGGGGACAAAAATTGAAAGAACAACAAGAGGACCTTCATTTGTTGTCAAGCTGGGGACAAAAAAAAACGTAAAATTTTTTCATATTTTCAAGTGGATCAAAGTAAAAACTCACGCCTTGACACCGTCAGCAAGATACACCGGCCGTGGGTCATTCAGGTCGAACCGATGGCCCATGAAAAGGCTCCATAGAGCATTGACAATGGAGGTGCAAAAGAGCCCCTGGCTATCAAGAGGCTCTCCGCAATCCTTTTCTAAGATGGTCAGCACTTGAGAAATCTCTTGTTGAATCCTTTCTTCACGTGCCTTTGTGGCGAGACCGAAACCCCTTAAGTTTTTTAACGCAAATTTTCGCTGCTCTTGCACAAGGGGGCCATCACTGAATACAATTCCTAAAATCACAATAAATCTAACCTTTGTCACTTTAAAAACTTCAACTATGTACAAGAATAGTGCAATGTGGTACCTCTGCCTTGATTGGCACGTTTAAAAACTTCGAAGTGCGGACGACCGGAAAGTGCATGCTGATTAAATGCCTCTTTAATTGACATTGAATCGTTTAAAACGACGACACTGCAGAGTATATTTGTAATTATCAACTGATTCTCGTAGTCCATAAAAAATTTGACAGTAACACTCACTCGTAGCAGCCCATTCTGATCTTAAAAACTGGCCCATAGATCTTCCTCCACTCGGCAAATTTATGCCAAGCTTCCATTCCCAGCAGTGGAATATGTCCGAGGATAGGAAATCCATAACCGGGACCTGCATGATTGTATTTTTAAAGCAAAATTCAAGCGATCAATAGCAAACGAGGTTGCTATATTTAATTAAATTGGACTTTACCAGGAATATCGTCTGTCTTTTTTTTGTTAATCCACTCCAGCACGTAATAAATAATGACAGACAGGGCCAGAAAGAGCACAAGATCTACTGTCAAGTCCATAGCGTCCCTCTCACAAGTGCAACTGACGTGTATGTAATGAAATGTTTGTCAAGATAAACCTTGCAATGAACAAAGTACAACTGAATGCTCAGACAGCACTGCAACGTATCTAAACAAGATACAGGGTGAAGGTAAAAGTGAATGGATTATTATGTTTTGTTTCTAAGTTACAATCTTCGCCATTGAAGCTTGAAAAAAAACAGGCTACTTAGTCAAGTGAATGACTGTCATTGTTCGACAAAAACCTGGACATGCTTGTAGAAATAGGAATGAATTCAGCAGTTGTGAGGCAGATTCCACTGCTGGACTTGCAATAAACTCACCCATGTGTTTACCCATACGGCATTGAATGTGCACTTACGAGTTAAACTAACTATGAGATCACAAGATTATTTCAAACAACGACACAGCGTGGAACACAATGATTTCAACATTTACTATTAGTAATTTCCCACGCGATTATAGCAAGGCAGTTTACAGTAAGCTTACAACGATTTGTGATTTTCATTACCTAAGACTGTAAGCATCCATTGGAGCTACATGTTTGTCTTTTGCTTTGCAACTGATTTTCCATGTCGAAATATGTGCACAGCATATACGCTCTCACAAATGATGATGTGTACTTACAAAGATTACACAATGCAAATGTAGTTGCTTGGGTACAATATAAGATCAAAACATGTTAACAATAAGTACTCTGTAATGTACATATTTCCGTGTAAATCTCAAACTTGACAGTGCTCTCGTGCCTTTCACATCCCTCAGCTTTAGCTCACGCTGACAGTTGGGCTAAAATAACAAAACAATTGGTCCGATGCTTGTGGTTGTGAGTTGCAGCGCATCAGGATCATCACAATCATTCCGAAATTCGTCATTTGCCAACACGTGTTGTTTGTGTCGCTAAGAGTTGGCTACACAATAATCACTTCAGCATGCACTCCAACATCTGTAAATTCACAAGTAGAGCGTCAATTTCATGGCCTGTAAAAATTAAGGAAAAAATTCTTCTTACTGTCAAGCTGTTCAGTATGCCAAGAAGGACTTAGCTGGAAAAAGACCATTTCTAGCATCATCAAAATTAATATGAGAAACGCTAAGCAAAGTTGAACGTAATTGTCATCCACGGTAGAAGCAAGGAGTATCCAAACCTCCCAAATGTTCACAATGACGACAAAAGTAACGACGTACTTATCAGTTTTACTGACGAATCGTCCTGGTTCAGCCATCACTTTCGTCTCTGTACTGCACTCAGGCTGGCTATTTGAGCCTTATTACTGCCTCGCCAAGAAAATATTAAATGAACTTGCAGATTAAAATGTACAAGAAGGTACGAGAAAACTACGTTTGTCACAAATTCAGAGGCTTAATATTTAGTAACTGGGTGGTACTCCACAAGGAAGGAACCCAACCAAGAGACTAATGTTACTGAAGACCAACGCGAGTGCTTAAATACTTTCTCTCTCATATGCCGCATGATTTATGCTTAGTTAGACATCTCGTCATGCAAAATCAACATGCCTGTTCATATGTTCCTGTACAATTACAATGAATGTCCTCTTGTCTGGATGGCTTACCCGCAAAAAGCCAATCTGATCCCGAAAATAAACGTACAAAATTTTGTTTTGTAACTTAAGGACAAAACTGTGTGTCTGTGGACCTTACATGCGGCTCCATAAACTTGCCAGCATACATTCTGCCAGATCGAAGACTCTCACAGTGAAGGGGATGTGGACGATGGGTCAAGAGTCCTCATGTGGTATGTGAATAAATTTGCACGAGCCACTTGTGATCAGAGTGAGAGCATATGCCAATTTATTTTTTTGGCACATTTGTGCCCAAAAAATTGGTCTTTGATTCATTTGGGAAAGTGTACCGAGGACGGCGGATTAAAGGAAACGAATTGCAATTTACTTGAAGAAGTTGAGCTCAAAGAGCTCATCTGATTTATTTGTAATTGGAACTGGTTGGCATTCTTTAAAATCCTACCCGAGTCCTTTGATTCTAGATCAACACTAAAATACGGTAAATCAAGCCGTAAAAAGCAACTCTACTCAAGTGGATTGGATGATCGATAGCTTTCACCAACACCAGTCCTATTACTTTCTCCATCCGTTCGACTCTACTGTGGCTTCGCTCAACTCCGGTCTCATTCTCGTTGGATCATTTTCATAGCGAGAGCGTCGCGTTCATAGTACATATTAAAACTGTTTACGGAGCATTCAACACATCATGCAAGTTAACGATGTCGCCGTTTCCTTTTAGTTTAATGGCTCTGCGTTAATGAACGTAGAAGCTTTAAATATTAGCAACCCATCAGCTCACTTTGAGTTCCAGCATAAAAATAACCTATCCCAACATGCTGCATGACTGCTGGCTTTGCAAAGCAGAAGCTAGCCTGGCTAAACGATTAGAGATTAGGTAGATGAAACTTGACTTGATGTAAACTTGAACTTGTGCAGTTTGAGAGAAAGGTTAAGTGACATTTACACACATTTATTGTCTATTCTATGAATCTTTTTGTAAACGTCACATTAAACTCCTTAGGCCCCCTGATGAAGCCAGTGGTATTCTCAAGCTTAATATCTTCATCACTGGACACATTAAATCGCTGGAAAATGCTTGTGCAGTACAAATAAATCTGATCTCGAGCAAGGCTTTCACCGCTGCAGCTGCGCTTTCCTGTGCCATAGGGCAATGATGTTCTCATCAGATTTCTGTTCACTGCCCCACTTCCATCAATAAACCTCTCAGGCCTGAAATTCTCCGGATCACCCCAAACGTCTTCATCATAATGTACGCCGTAGGTATTCGCAATAACCAGCATGTCCTTTTTAATATTATAGCCACGAAGGACTGTGTCTTCCGTTACTCGATGCAAAAGTCCGCCGAGTGGCGTCACAGATGAGAATCGGAGAAGCTCTTGAATGACAGCCTCAATGTAGGGTGTGTTGTCCTTGTCGGACAGTGTAGGCACTCTTGTAGTCCCAATTTTCTCATCAATTTCCGCTTGGACTTTCCCCTGCACTGCTGGATATTTGATCATGTAAAGGAGAAGCCAGTCTAGGGTTGTGCTCACTGTTTCAATTGCAGCTAGGAAGACGTCGCCAGCCGAGTATTGAAAGGAATTTTCTGCGATTTCATTTCAAATTTTAGTCCCACCAATGAAATCTAACCTTTGTTGTAAAAAAAACTTTTACGTGTTGGATGAAAACTGGAAGTAGTGTTATCTCCAACTCGTTCCATTTCATCAATAAAGGCTTCCTTGAAGTTTTGTGGATCCCCAAAGGTCCTGGTTGCTGGCAAAGGTTGATCAAAGGCTTTTTTTGCAATAGCGTAAACGACACGGATGCCCTCAAGTTTTTTGTTATATCCCGAGAATTCCGGCATAAACTTTGAAATAGCTGGAATGAATGGAGAGAGGGCAGCCAAAGGACCGTCGTCTGTTGCTGAACTGGATTAAAAAAGCAATTTTTCGAATATTTTGGAGAATTTTGTCACATTTGTAGTCGAGTGCAGATTTGAGTTTTCTAGTTTTAGCAAAAGCTTTAAATTATTTGTCGTACTTGCTTACACCGTCGTGGATTTGACGGAGCTGCGGGTCATCATGCTCAAATCGTTGGCCCATGAAGATGTTCCAAACTGCATTCAGCACAGGGATCGCTAACATTCCCTTGACAGCCACAGACCTTCCGCATTTTTTTTCAATGTCCCCCAACACTTGATTCAATTCTGAGCGAATATTTTTTTCCAGTAAGTTTGAGCGAAAGCCAAATCCTCGAAGGTTTTTATGAGCAAAGGCCTTCTGTTCTGCCCAGAGAGGGCCGTCGTTAAAAGCAATTCCTTTAAAACAACCCGAAAGTTTGCAAGCAAAACTACTAGGAATCCGTACGGTACATTCAACGGATACAACATATGTTTACCTTTGCCCTCAGTTAAAGTTTTAAATAGCTCAAATGGTGGCCGACCGTTAAATTCTGGACGACCGAAGGCTTCTTTGATTAGTTTGGATTCGTTCAATACGATAACACTGCGATTTTTAATTAAATTAAAACACAAGTTGTACTTCCAGCTTTTATCTAAGAACACTTACTCATAGATGCCCATTTTAATGGCAAACATGGGACCGTACAGCTTTGTCCATTGTGTAAATGTAACCCATGGTTCTGCTCCTAGAAGTGGCAAGTGCCCAAGGACGGGAAAGCTGAACTTCGGACCTTAAGTACGAAAATATTCCAAAGTAAAATTGTTTCCGAGCTTCTATGGTTGCTCTGTGGCGTCTTAACCAAACTATTCTTTCCAGTGATCCAAATATTTAAATACTTTGAAAGGAAGAATTAACTAAGGTTACCTGGTATAGACTGGGCTCCACAGGCTCGTGCTATCGTTCTTAATATAAATATTGCAAGAATAGCACAAACGACTAATGTCGTAGTGAGGTCCATGGCTATAGGAAATCAACTCGCCTGCTGGAAGAGTTGGTTACAAATGCAAGCAGAACTGAATCGCCTGCAGCAAACTGTAATTAACTTCTTCCTGAGCTTGTTTTACAATCACGCTTACTGTCAAGGCCACAAAAGCAATCATTTTTATAGCGAGAGCGTGACAGTCTTTGTAAAAATTACAACTGTTTATGGAATATTAATCAAAATGATCATGCAAGTTACGATATGGCCCTTTCCTTTGAGTTTACAGGTCAGGTATTGAACTTAACAGTTCAAGAGACAAGGAGCAGTACAATGCTCTGTATGCGCACTACCAACCTTTATGCAACATGTTTCAAAACCCGAGAAGAAACTTGAGACTGCTGAAAACTTGAAGTCAGCCTTTGTATTTTTGGGCTCGCAGCCGTTACGGCCAATCATACCGTTTTCTTATCACTTTTAAACTTTATGGTGCTAGAAATGCCGGGGTCTCTACATTAAATTTTCGAGAAAATAAGGATGCTCGGGGTTTTCCCTGATGTGTCTGCTGCCGCCTGGAAACTCGTAATTTAGCCAATGAAATTTTGCATGTCCACCCAAACTACGATGTAGTCATTGATGAAAATTCTTACACTGACATATAATTATATAATGCCATCATCTGGACACAGAGCTTGAGGCCGACTCAATATTTCTTAAAATGCTCTAGAAGTGTTACAATACAAATACCTTAGTAAAAAATAAGTCTTCTGATGTGAATTAACATTACAGAAAAATACCCGGATTAAGTCGGATGGACGGAGCTCCAGATTTCGTCTTTCAGACATTCATAAATTTGTGCAACCGTTGGGTGAAACTCATGATAGTTCCAACAATAGTTTCAATTCGTTGGTCCATCGTGGTATCGCTTGACGTCACCATAAGGCATACAGACTGACCTTCTAATACTGCTTTGTTTTCCTTATGTCGTTGCCATCATTTCGTTAGGCGAAATCTCATAATTTAAAATGTTTATAATAAGATATTTTGGAAGCTTCTCACAAGCTGAATAATTAAAATCCACATGTTTTTAAACGAGACGTAAGTTAAAACCCGTGCTGTTATAGTTGTTTGTAATACGTAAGCAGTGCAGTGAAATGCTTACAAAATATCCCGACATGGTCGAGCGTGGAAGCCACGGCTATGTGGAATGATTTTGTGGAAGTGTGTGACTGTGTGAGGAGTAAATGACGCAATAGGATGACGTCATCCTGTTACCCGCCGTTCCCGTATGACGTCAACTCCCAGTCCTCTCCATTTCCTGGCAACCTCGAGCATGAGTCATCACACTGCACAGGCCGAAGTGAACGACGCAATAGGATGACGCCATCCTGGTCCCCACCGTTCCCCTACGACGTCATCTCCCAGCATACCCCACTTCCTGGCAACCTCCAGCATGAGTCATTACACGGCACAGGCCGAAGTGAACGACGCAATTGGATGACGTCATCCTGGTCCCCGCCGTTCCCCTATGACCTCACCTCTCAGTCCTCCTGATTGCCTGGATACCTCGAGCATGAGTCATTACAAGGAACAGACTGAAGTGAACGACGCAATAGGCTTTCTTAATTACATTTATTTGAGTTCAAAACCCTCCCATACTTCTACGAATGAAGACAACGTGTAGACACATTGTCAACAACAACAAAAGATATATAATCAGTGAAAGTATGCGGAACAGTGTGTGGTGATCATAATGTATACATATAGGTCAATACTTATTTCTACTCGTAATCATCTCCATACCGATGCCAACCTTTTACCCACATTACTAACTAAGATAACCACACCTGATTACCGCATGTATTTCTTTCTCATTCCTTGTTTTACGTCACTCGTCTCACCGTATAAAAGGAAGCAACAGAGAAGACTTCAAGGTCAGTCAAGTTATTCGTACACTTGCCACTCAACCATATTTAGTCGAAATGAACCTTAGTAAAGTACTCATAGTTTTCTTCGCTAATTTTAGCTTATTTTATTAGAAGTGTACAACCTGCAAGTAGCGGCCTACACATAGGTAGGGAATGCATACGCATCACATTTTATCCGCTGCAAGTTAATTAAAGGAGCTGGAAGTAGACATAGAGTTTGACAGCTTTGCTGCTTCGGATCGTCTTCACTGAGTAGCGCTCCTGCTTCCCTGAAGACAGTACAAAGATGTGTTTATGTGTAATCAAGTGTGTATTGAAGTTTTTATGTAGCATGGAAATAATTATTCCAACGTTGTGTACTGGCACGTTCAGTAAGTTATCTGCATTTGCTCTGTGGGGTTCTTGACGGTGAAGATACGGTAAATAATCCATCATAGCCCGACAAACGGACCTGGTACAAAAAACTCTTCGAGTCTCTTTTCTTCTTTGCCGTCTTGGTAACCTTACTAAATGATATTAGCATTCACTGTTTTAAGATGTTGTATCTGCAATTCTACATTACCTTTTAAAATTGCCCTTGCAGGTCACTCACATCGCGACAACAAATTCAAATTTACTGACCGTCATCATATATGATAACTTTCAAAACTTGGCATTTGTTTCAGCAATCATCTTCTGATGTTCTCTCACTGAGGCCGTAAGGGCGGAGACCTTTTTAATTACGGTCGCATTCACATCGGTCTAAGCAGTACCAGCCGACGAAGTTGCTCCTTATTTTTGGCTGCTTTACTGTGTCTTCGACGTTGCTCCAACATCTTCATCCAGCGAGCTGTCATAAACAAATTAAAATAAAATTAGTCGTGACTAGTCTTTTTGTCAGTTGGAAGATGGGTAAAAAAAACCCACGAGCGTCGCGACTGAAAAAAATCGAAGATTTTCCCCACGCAGAGAATCACAACAATATATTCATTCTGGAATTTGGTCGTGATGCAGTGGAGAGGAAACACGTCTGCACTCACTCGGCATAAAAACAACACAGACGAGAGTTCAGCGTGGTCCTCAATCTAGAGGACACGCGACATTTTTTATTAGCCAATCACCGCCCTTGTCGGTTTCTTCAAAATAGTATGCAACGTGTGTACGGCATGAGCGGATCTCTACTACATGTCAACACTTCGGTTTCGAAGTTGACAAAGATACGGTATTATCATTACGATGAGATAACAAGACAGGTCGACCACTCAAGAGAAAAAACCATGACATCCGTCCATGAGAATAGGAGGTTCATTGAGATGGCTGAGAATTCAAGCACAAAGTATTTTGTTACCCACAGGTGTGAGCGACGCTCTGGACACAAAATCGGACCATGGTTGTCCGGCAAAGTTCGCCCTGGGTCGAACATCGTCCCATAGAACCACCACCGCCAATCACACAAAACTCCGATCCCAACCCTCCTGTTTCCCTTTTATCAGACAATCACATGCTTTCAAAAAATCATTCCACATGCCCGTGGCTTCCACGGTTGACGAAGTCGGGAGATTAATTCATGATTAAGCTATGATGGATCGTTGTCTCTGTTGTATGGAGATCCCATGAGGTTCGGTTGAACTAATACAACAGCCACAATTTACCTTACAAGACATTACTTGCAGTCGTGAGCAATTGTGCTAAAATGTGAGAAGTTTAGTACGAGCGCTTGCAGACGACATGCCCTAGTTAATGGAAGTCCAAGGGATTTCTCTACCGCCAGTTCATTTGGAAGCAAGGTTTATTGAAAGGTAACCTCCAGTAGACTCGCCTCCTCAATTATTAAGCTCCATTTCTCCTACAAGTTTTTCGTTAGAGCCTCATGGACAAATTTAAGTGCTATTGCATCATACACAGGGAAGACAGATACCTAAACATTGATTTCATGTCAAAGCTTTTATTTTCTGGAGCATTATTGTTGAGCTCACAAAGGATCCTCACAGTCTTCTGGGCAATCTACGCAAGTGCGGCCTTGAATCATGCATCTAGAAATTGACTGATCACACCAGCATTGAAAAGTGCACTGAGTGTTATAACGGCAGTGTTGATAGCAAACTACGAAGCCATCGGGATCGCCACCAAGGAGAACCGTGACTCCTCATAATCCGCTTGCTCATAGTTGTTTTTATTTCTGACACGGGTGTGGGAGTCATAAGGCTGTTCCATAAGGCCTAGCAGGCTCTAAGAGATAGCATAGCAGCAGCAGAAGTTTTCGAATTTTCATCTTTCTGTGAATTCAAAATTTGTCTTAACTTGAATTATGATCCCAATTCCAAAGGATTAATCTGGTCAGAATACTACCCTCCAACTGTACCTCAAGTAGCTTGTATTATTGATCGAGAAAGCAGCACAAGTGTTGTGAACAGCTTCACAGTCTTCTTGTCACTGTATGTGTTGTTGACGATGGCTCTTATATAGCTTAAGTCTTAAAAATTACTGGGATAGCTTTCACCACAGAAAGCAGGCAAAAAACTCACGAACAGTACGAAATGTTGCATGGATTACGTGATCGTTTGTAAGCGTAGCAATGTTATAAAAGTATTGCAAAAATAGCACGAATGACTAATGCTATGTTGATGTCCATGGCTATAGAAAATGAACTGAACTTCCTGCAGTTTAGCGAGTTGTAATTACATTTTTTCTGAGCTGGCATCACAATCACATTCGCTCTAAAAACAAAGGGTTTAAATCAATAGCAACGCGTCAGCTGTGCCCAAATTGAGCTTCAGCATAAAAATTACTAGCACCTCTCCCAAACTGCTGCATGATTGCTGCTGGCTTTGATTCCCTACAGCAGTCAGTTTTGGAGGTACTTTGTTACCTCAGAAGCTTCATTTATCTCAATACTACAGCTAGAGATGTCGCTAGCCTTCGCCTAGTCAAGTAATCAGTAAGTGACAGACTACAGAGCAAACCTGTTAGGCTCTTGAATGAATTCTCTTGCTGTTTGTATTCCCCCATCAAGTCTAATTTGCCAATTAATCCTCATGCTGCCTGATACTCGCAGCAAATTTACATGCAGCTTAAACCCACATCAAGTCCTAAATTGCCCATCCCAGGTTAAAAAAAAAAAAAACTTTGAAGTCAAAAGATGTGGCCAATGTCAAAGCGGACAAAAATCCTCGGTTTCCCCACAACTCTACTAAATTCCAGCAAAATCAATTAAGTCAGGTCATGCTCTACGTACCAGCGGCAAGCCCACGACAGTATCCACTGTACATGGTACCACCACCAAAGTCAAAAGTGTGCACTACTGCATTGTCCGTATAGCAACAGCCAATCATAGCACCAAAGCTGCGGAAGTCAGTATGGCAAAGGTCAGTCATACAGTCCAGTTTTTTTGCTCTTAAAATCATTCTTGAGAGCGCAATTTTATTGTTGAAAACTGCATGAACTTTTTTGCTAAAAAAAACTTTCAGGATGCACCGCTAATTTGTTCAGTGCTGAAATTATTATTGCAGTCGGACACCGCATCCAGTACCTGTTGATGGGCGTCTGGGATGATAACTTAATTGTTATCGTTCGCATAATCATGATCCTCATATCGGCTAATCTGGTAAGCAGGAACACATACGTACGTAATGTACTGTACCTGTCCTTGTTTTGTTTTTGAGAAGTGCATCATTGTCCATAACCATACCTGTCTATTGGGTGTAATAAAGCACGCTTATTTCACGCACGATTTGAATACAGATCGTCGTGATTTTAACCTGGATGAAATATTAGAATCCGGATTTAGGGTACTTTTTCACATGAAAATATCCTGGATGATTCATGCCCTTGCTGATTTTTTATTAAATTTGCGTTGATGAATTTCAGAATAACTCATTAGCAATTTACTTTGTGAGGTGTGTAGAATCTTCACGGAACATTATTACACTGTCTCCACTCGCTCAAACCACACAAGAAAATGACTTTTACAATGCCATTCATAACGTGAAGAACGTCAATAATGTTCCAAGGCGTCATAAGCTTTGACGCTCATGGGAGAATCCTTTGCGTGCTAACAATAGAAATGTCAATTTTCATGGCCTGTCCTACGTCATTGTAATGCGTCGGTTGCATTATAAGACCACCAAACATTATTGCATCCTTTAAGTACCATTAATCACGTTTGCAATTTCTGCATTTAAAAATCCATAAAGAACTGCAGTACACGCAACAAATTTTTAAACGGCTAATTTTGTACTCAATTTACTGCACGAATGCAATATATTTTTGTAATGAGACTTTGACAGTCTGTGAAGTATTTAGTTGCAATTAATAACTTTGCCCTCTGTGTGACATTCGTCCTTTAATTATGGGCGCCAAGTACTGCAACAACGGATCCAACAATACAGGTCCACCAACTTGACAGATTGTTACCGATTGTTGCTGCATGTCGACCATATCAACTATTACCAATAATAATCGAACATAGTTGACTTGCCGGTCAGTGAAGAAACTCTTGTCTTGATCGCATACTTTTTTAATCTGTTTACCTCCTGTAACAATAACCGTTAAGACGGGCGCAACTCTACAACAACCAGGAAGAAGGGCTGGACTTGAATAAGTTTCATTATGAATCCACAAACAGGCCTGGCCACCCGTATGCCATTTACTAAGTAAATTTTGATCTGCTATGCTATGCCTTTGTTTACATTATGCACACAAGTCTCATTAAGGTAACAAGCCCACGGTCAAATAAGCATGATGATGGTGTATAGACAATTGACAAGATGCCATTGCTATAACAGGATTTAAAATTGTCGCATTTATGTACCTCCTCCCCCTTTAACAACATTGGAGATACATACATATTCAAGTTGTTCACCTTTTTCAGCACTTAGTCAGCTGAATGAAATCAATCTACCGGCCTCTTGGTCTTGCCTGATAAATAGTACAGCTGGGACGACGAACAATGATAAGATGAAACCTTGCTGAATGTCTGTTTAATTTACCGTTTTGTCGTTGCCTTCCTGGCAAGACTTGGAGGTGCTCGGAGGTGGGGCATTGATGAGATCAAATCAATACAATACTATCTTGCCTTGTTAATACAAATGCACGTTGTGTTTTGGCAATCAGTATAAAAGTTTGGAGGCAATGAACCTTTTAAATACTTCCGGATAATGGCAATGTC
>JAQIWI010002319.1:0-12784 GCA_034698825.1 Deuterosminthurus bicinctus | reverse complement strand
GAGGCGCTGGGGGGCACACAGATTAATTCCCTGTTTTTGACCTTTTTCGTGTTTTGGGTTGCAGTTTCGTTTTTTGTAAGCCGATTTTTAAAATTTAAAGTGGAGGAGATCGGTAATTAAATTGTTATTAAAATTAGCTATGTTGGAAAAAAATCGATGCAGTGGTACCTGCCGTATGGGGGAAAGAGTTGTCTTGCGGGACAAAAATTCTCCGAATTCGACCTTTCTCCACATTTTGACCTGCCATTTCGCTGTTTTTCAACCGATTTCAAAATTTTAAAGTGGACGAGATCCGCAATTAAATTATCGTTAAAATAACCTATATTGGACGAAAATCGGTTCAGTAGTTACTGCTGTAGGGGGGGAGAAAAAGGTTATGTGGGACCCTGTAGAAGACTCGGTACCTGCTTTTTCACTGAAAGTTGGATGTTTGTTGTCAATGAAAATCCAAAAGGTGAAGAGCTGAGTGATTTATTGTCACTTCGGAATCCGCTCCTTATTGCTCACGTCTCATTGAATGAGTCCGCTGTTAAAACGACCTTTATTCTGTACGATCATCAAGCACAGTTCTATCGCGCTCAATGTACAAGAAAGGCGCATGGTTGTCTGTAAAAGGTACACAAGCGCTATGACTCAGTACTCCGTGTTTGTCAGACATGCATAAATGGCCTTTTCCGCAAATGCCGCAATTATAGAGTGACAGGATTAAAAGTTTTGCCAATTTTGGGTTGCCTTGATCAGGACACGTCAACCGACACACTCTCGTGTACAGAAATAGTTATTTATATTTATCATGAAAAAATTATACACAGTTAAAGTAAAGCTCCAGTATGCACAAAAAGCATCGGAACAGGTCGAGACGTTAGGAAGACTGTCCTGTGACGTGCACGTGATAGGAGCGCTAGAGACTTCAGACTTTACTTGCTTGTTTCACCCTCCTACTGGAATGTTTTTCCTGTATGGAGCCCAGCAAAACTTCTGGGATTCGTTTGGTTTCTTTGCGCTCTACGTCCTCATATTAAAATTCGAAGAAAGTGTTAAAGTCTCAGATTTGTATTAGCTTGAATAACTTCCAGTCAGTCGACTGTTCTGTTGCTAAGCATAAGCGTAGAGTGGCTTAAATTGTTCACATTGATCCGTTTGCTTGCAGTGTGCGTGAGATGGCGAAGATTTTTAGATTCGTTCATTTTTGCCATCCTGTTGAGGGACTTGCGGGGAACGTGGTCGTCCTCATGCTGAGTGTTTTTGAGAACGCTTTGTAATGCACTGCACCAGTGGCGCAACCGCCGTGTAAGAGTGTAAGACATGTCTTACACAGACAATTTGCTGTGTAAGACAGCCATGTAAATGTCTTACACGCAAATTATTGCATCAAACTTAGATTTTTCAGCATGAAAATAAAATAATTTAACTCTAAAATGGGAAATAAATTTAACGTGAATGTATGCATCCAAGAAATCTTGCATATTTAATCACGCTTTCAATGGCTGGTCGGGTCTCTTTATGATGTCAACGTTTGTACGATGACTCAGTCGTCAAGAACCTCCGGGTGCTTTGAATGAAGAGGGAAACGGCAACGGCAAAGTTATCATTCCAAGTTTTCCATGCATCTATTGAAGCTTTTTGCAAGATTTTAGAAATGTCGAAAAGAAAATTGCCAACTTTAGACTCCTGGGTCAAACGTAATTCATCAAGAGATATCCAAGGTAATTTGCAAGCTGCTGTAGACCAGGATGAAATTGCTACTGTAAGCGCTGTGAATACATCACCAGTTACAAGCAAATTTTCTGGATAATTAAAAACTAATTTATGCATCATTTGCAAAACAAATTTCATTAAAATTTTCCAGAGGGTCATGATGATTCCGTCGCGGATGATTCAAGTAATTCCGATAAAAATGATCCATGTAAAATTCAGTTTGACGTTGACCAATCTACGAGTAAGTGATTTTAAAGTGCATGCGTTGGTTGATTACAGTCAGAAAGTTCTGTGGGCTAATTTTTATATTGCATTGATGATGCAGTTTGTGCCTCCACGCCACCACCGTACCATTCTGGGGGTCCAAAATTCAGCTTCCAAATGGAATGGCTAAGAACTTTTATATGGACTGAATTCAATTCGGATGGAAGTAAACTTTTGTCCAAGCAATGCAAGCTAGCATACGAAAGGAAACTTTTTGCTCCAAAGACTACCATAAATACATCGTTTATTTTGGACGGATTTGGGAATTGGCAGCTTGGTGCTAGCAGATTGCATGTCCACGAAAAAAGTGACCAGTATGTCGACGCAGTTGCCAGCTTGGAGGGTAGAAAATCAACATCAATTGCTGCAGTCCTTCCTACGAAGTTGAAAATTTCCCAGCAAATTGTTAGGGAAGCGCTGGAGGTTATTGTGACTTCCGTGAAGTATTTAGCAAGACAAGGTCTACCATTCCGTGGCCATACTCATGACACTGGAAATTTTCAAGAGTTGGTCAAGCTGCGCGCAAAGGATTTACCAAACCTGAAAAGCTGGTTTGAGAAGGAAAATAATTTCACATCATGGAAAGTTCAAAACGAAATCATCTCGATTTACAGCTTGAAAATTCAACGAAGACTAATGAATCTGCTCAAGGACAGAAGGGAATTTTGCTTGATTGTTGACGAGACGACGGACAATTCTGGGAGCGAGCAAGTGTCGATTTGTGTTCGCGTTGTTGATGATGAAGTCTGTCCACAAAATCTTTTTCTCGGGCTTTATGAAGTTTCTTTGACAACTGCCGATTGTTTGAAGGAAGTTATATTGGATGCCCTCAAACGATTCAATATACCAATCGATTACTTACGAGTTCAGTGCTATGATGGTGCAAGAAATATGTCGGGAATTCATAAGGGAGTTGCTGCTCAAATTCGACAGTTACAACCATTAGCTGTTTATGTTCACTTTTATGCCCATTCACTTAATCTTGCGGTACAAGATACGATTAGGGAAATTCCCATGCCAAGGGATACCATGGCCGTTGTACACGAGTTATCGGTCATTTTCAGAGCTTCTCCGAAAAGGTAAACCAAATCATTTGAATTTTTTAAATTTGTTATTCAAGTTACTTATGGTTACATCTTAATTTACACAGGTTAGCTCAGTTCAAGTCAATCACATCCGAAGATGATGCTTCGTCAGGTCTCATACCAAAGCCCATGTGTCCTACAAGATTTTTATTGCGAGAAAGAAGTGTCCGTGCTGTCCTTGAGAACTACGGCTCTTTGCTCAACCAGCTAGAACAACTTGCCAACTCCAAGGAAAATATTTATTCCACAGCTCATGGCTTGGGCAGCCAGTTACAGAAAGGTGAAATCTACTTTGGGATGTTGTTGTGTCTGGAGCTAATGACTTTACTAGAGGATCCTTCGAGAGCCATTCAGCGGCCTTCAGCCAGCTTGGGAGGCATTTTGAACACTGTTTCGTTAGTGTGAACGACACTACGTGACCGAACTAGTGATGACGCTTTATTTCAAAATGTTTGGACAAAGATGGAGGCTCAAATCAAAGCCCTTGACCTAGAAGCTCCTCAACTTCCACGTTTTAGGAAGCAATCTGCTAAAATTCAGAGAAAGGTACAAAAGCGCTTTGAGTCAGCAATTGAAATGTTGGAGCACTTCTACCACAACACGTACGATCTTGCAGAGAAAGAAATTGACCATCGGTTTTCACAGGAAGGTGTTCAAAAATATGTGAAAATGGAGGAACTACTTCTGGATGAAGACAATAAAACCGAGACGTTTTTATCATCGTTGAGTTCGGTTTGCAATGCCTATAACTTGGATGTCGAACGGGTTCATACAAACCTAAAAATGTTAAAGTACGCACATCAGGAATTTAAAAGTATTGGAGATGTAGTTGAGTTTTTGAGTGACCTTCCATGTAGTACAAAGACAATGTATGGCGAGTTGTTTAAGTTTGTCAAAATCTTGTTGTTGTTCCCTGTTAGTTCGTGCACATCTGATTGGTCTTTCTCTGTCCTCAAACGTGTTAAATCCTACCTCAGGACTACTATGAGTCAAGAACGCTTAAATCACTGTTGCATTTTGACTATTTACCGAGAGTTTGTTGAAGAGACTAACATTCAGGAAATCATTTCTGAATTTGTCAACAGTGACACTAGGTCTAACATTTTTTGCCCTTCCTCACCATAACATTGGATAATAAAGCTCATGGCTTATGATTCTACCGAAGGTTGTCTTACACGGTCAATTTTTGGTGGTTGCGCCACTGCACTGCACAGGTGGTTGCAATCGTTGAGGGCTGTGTTTCTCGCTTGAATTTTGAAATAAGTTCCTGCATAAACTTGAGAAGCTTTCTTGTCAACATGTTTTAACGTATCAACCCAATAAAGTGGGTGCTTTCTTTAGCAGCATCGGTATTTGAGGTTGGGCTGTTGATTCGCATGAAAAGCCTTGGCTGAGTCAAGCGGTTTAGGAATGTTTTTGGTTTTCGGCCACACACAATCGTTAAATTAACGAAGCAGGACATTTTTGTTTACGAATAACATGCTGATTCGGTACATTAGGTGGATCGCGACGCCGATTAAAGTTTTATATGAAAACTGTTGGACTTATTACGATAGGTTATTCGATGCCGTATTTCAACGAACATCATGCACGACATTCTCAAGAGCGTTGGTTGCTAATTGCAAACCCGTTGGCCTTCTTTCAACACATTGGTAACGTATTCTTACAGTCATCTGAATAATTGACTTTGTACATGATAGTGGATCTCCAACTGTGGATGGCAACTGGCGACCGACTGGAAAGATCATGGAGATTCTTTTGCGTACATGTTGGATCGCAAAAGAAAGAGAGCAATACTATTTGTAGTGGTAATAGACTCAATTACAATATGAGACATGCCGAGCTTTTTACTTCTAGTTTGGTTTGTGTTATAACTTGAATGTTGCCATGATTTTTGAACTGAATGTAGCATAAGTACACTGAGAAGGAATCGGGATTAGCATTGACTTGATTTTCCTTCGTACTGTTGATTTTTATTCTCATATGACAACGCCACTAAAGCTACAAGTTAAAATTGAACTTTTTTCGTGCCCTGGAGCTGGACCATTCTTTACAGTAGGTTATCTATCGTGCCCAACCCAAAGATCTTTCTGTAGGCGTTGTAGCTCCCTTATCAAGGGATTCCCCCGGCCAAAGTGAAAGGCTGTTTCCTTATGGAAGTCCGGCATAAGTATCTCACGGTATTCCCATTGAACTGACAGCTACTGCTTCGTGCAATCAAAATCGTCTTAAAAAACTGGCAATTTACATTTAATTTTTGCATTAAATCAGTTCAAAGTTACTTACTGATCTTGACAATTTTGACTTGTTGCATTTTAATAATCATGTCACCCGGTCGACCTAAAGGTAAGTCGCTCAATCTGCAGCTTGGCTCTCCTCAAGTTGTCGGATCATCTCATATTTATATAAGATTGTATTATTATAATTAAGACATGATTAGAACTGCTCACTGCATCACTATACAGTTCTGTCTTGACCTTGTTGGCATGAATATTGTCATTATAGTTCCAGCTCAGCGCACTAGCGTGACCACGGCGGCCAACAAAGACATCGTCACTTCAGATCATGCTATGGTGAGACGCTCTCAAGCCCCACCGAACCCCAGAGTCCATGGAGGGACTCAAACGAGCAAAGATAAACCGGAGCTGTCGGAGGAGAGCAGCAACTCGAGTGAAGATTCCCAAACGGATGAGGAAATGGACGAGGAGGCCATGTCGAGTCCAACTTGGTACATCGAGAAGGCCAAACATTGCCAGAAATGCAAAAAAGAATATCCGACGGCCGCTGAAGCGAGTACTTGTCTTGTGGCACACAATCGACTTCGATGCTACTTTTGTTTCCGCGTATGTAAGAATACGGAGAAGCTCTATCAACATTACAGTCGGGCTCATCATAGAGGCGGTCGGAAGGGCTTTGTTGATTGTCCCTGTTGCAAGGAAAGTATTCCATTCGAGTTTGTCTCATGTCATGTCATTAGCATGCATCTTACTGAAGGTAAAAAAAATCATGTCCTTTCACCTCGTCCGAAATTCAACCGAAATTCACAATTAAATTATGCATTGAACTTTTATCAAGAAAATTTCCCTGTCTTGAAATCTCGATAGCCAACCGCCGTACTGGTGTAGCAGTAGGCCCGACCGACGTCAAGGTGGAACCAAATGACGTGAAAAATGAGGTGAAGACATTGTCAAGTCCTAACCAAAGAATCCGACCAAGAATCATGCCTGAAGAGAGCAGCTCAAGCGAAGATTCTGAAACGGATGAGGAAATTAATGAGAAGACCATGAGCAGTCCAGCTTGGATCACCAAGAAGGTCAAAAATTGCCAGAAATGCAAAAAAGAATATCCGACGTTCGGTGAAGCGAGTAATTGTCTTACGGGACACAGTCGACTTCGCTGCTACTTTTGTTTCCGGGTTTGCAAGAATACGGAGAAGCTCTTTCAACATTTCGGTCAAGCTCATAGTAGAGGCGGTCGGAAGGGCTTTGTTTTTTGTCCTTGTTGCAAGAAAAGTATTCGATTCAAGTCTGTCTCATGTCATGTCATTGATAAGCATCTTCAACAAGATGCCTCTCGTCCCAAGAATGATAATGGATTTGCTGCCAAGATACCTAAACTAGATGAGCTGAAGATTGTCGAACTGGATTGAACTTTTAGGACGAAGCGAGAAGATGGGAGCACAAGGTTGTTAATGTGAAGAAAGAGAGAGATTACAAATATGATTTTTTGGTAATTTTTTTGAGTTTTGCTTGAATTTTATTATTGTCCTTATTTTTGATTGAATGAAATCTAATTTAAAGAACGCATTTGAATAAGCATTGCCTGAAGTTTTTTGTAATTTTTATTATGATTTAGATATAATTTCTAGAGAATTTGTGCAACATGGTTAATTTTTAATTAAACATGGATTGTATTGATTGTCTGGTTAATAATGAAGGTTGGCTTGTCAGTGCACCAAGTTTTTACACAGTGCCATTTGTCACACCAGACCAGTCATTGACACAGGCCGCTGCAGCAGCATGTCACCATATTAGCCCTTCGGATGAAAAATGTCCATATTTACATCCACGGTTTGGCATTGTGGCTGCTGCTTTTCTAATTGGACCTAGAATAATTAAATGTGAGCCTTTTAACTCTTCGACTCAAACCCAATCGCTCTGCATCTGCACTATCAACCGCATCCAGTTTGTTCTTTGACTATCTAAGCCGTCTCTTTCGAGTTTTACCTTTACGTAATTCATACCCAGATTGGTCGAGACCACCAAAATCAGATGCTTTCATTACTGATCGACGTTGAATGCTACCCGTCAACTCTTATGCAAACACCTTGTCCAAAGGGCTAGAGTGTTTTTTCGTTAATGCAATTTTTAAAGTTTGTTGGATGTTTTCATGGCGTTAAGGCACTTGAGATTTGTTCATTTGGGAGCTTAAGGCTTCTTTAGACCAAATTTAGCACTGGATTTCCGGTGCTGAGCAAGAATCTTCTGGTGGACGCCATCAAATTTGCCATGTCATGATGATGAAGGTATGAATGAGTGTAGTTTGGGGACGTTCTCCGAAGGCGTCTCTCTCTGGACTATGACTGCGTGTGGGATTAATTTTGGGCTTGATGTTTTCTTGGTTCGAACGACAGCTTGCTTTACAGGCTCAATGCTAAAACTTTATCCGGTAGCAGCTGCCTCCAAGGCTGCTTTTCGTGCTGCATTTGCATCTGCTTTAGCTGCTACTTTGGCGTTATCTTTGTCAACGACGTCAGCATTGATAAAGTCGGTAGTTTTAAAGTGGCGTTGGTTGTTCACTTTGATCCCGTTGTTTGCAGTGTAGGTGGAACGGCGACGCTTTTTGGATTCGTTTTTTTGCCGTCCTGTTAGGGGACTTGTGGGGATCTTGATCGTGGTCATCCTCATCCTCATGTTGAGTGTTTTTGAGCACGCTCTCTAAACTACAGCTCAGGGGGTTTGCGTTGAGGCCTTTATTGTAGCCGCATTCATGAAGTCGGGTTTGGATTAGGTCCATTGTGAATTGAATGGATTAGAAATTTAATATGGCAAAGGCAGGAAGAATTGTTTGGTATTACTTGCAGTATTTAGTCGATACTAACTTGGGGCATTTATTGGTTAAAGTTGTTCGCTTTTGTAGTACGTATTGAGTTGAAGAACTGGAATTTTTTGAATTTTAAAATGATTTTGTGCACACCTGGATAGTTGTAAAACTAGCTTTACGCCTGTACCGGAGCAGCAGTTTATGAAAAAGTGGTAACTAAAATACAATCAGGACATTATGTGTTTTTACTAAGCAAAATGGCCGTGGCTGCCTAATTCTGTACAACTGATTGACCAGAACGCCGATTGAAGGCTTGCATGAAAATTGTTTTAGCCATAGGTATGCATTAGTGGAGTCGTCATGGTAATCAGCCTTGATATTATTTTTGTGCATGTTTTTAATGGCAGTTCATCGCTGAAACTCATGGATTCTGAGTACAACGGGCTAACAACTTGGCAATCTAGGGCAGCGCTAACTTTGCAGTCAGCAGAAATCTAGTAGCTATATTTTTTTGTTCAGAACGATGGTATTTTGGCAAGATACTGTATGTAGGCATGGGTGGTTCGTTGTGGGCACTTGCTACATCTCGACGCCGATTACTGGTTTGATAGAAATACGACCGGCCAAACTTTCAGGATACATCGCTATTCGATCACAACACGACCATTTTAAGAAGTATCCTGGAAAGTTTTAGTAATCCAAGGCACATAGAATATAGAATAATTAATTATTCTATATGTCTTGTAATAATCTTTCATTCTCGCTCTCTATCTCTCTTACAACTTCTCACACTTAAAATCAAAATTACACTGCAACCCCGAATCAAGTACACAATACACAAGCTCCTTTTATTGCTTGGCTCGGCTCCAACAACGCCTCATGGCCGGGGTCATAATTTCATTCTACACAGATAAACTATACAAAGTCTCGTTAAATTAATCAAGCAGGAAAATTTTTTGACCGGCTTATAACTTGCTGATTTGGTGCAGCTGGTGGATCGCCACGCCGATTAAAGCTTTGAGTTAAAAATGTTAGAGCGTAGGAATGAGGTGTGTCCTGGCCTCACCTAACAGACATCATTCATTCCATTCTAAGAATGTGTGTTGGAAACCCACAGGCGTGCTTCCACGTCGCAGATCCATTCTTTCAACCAGCATGCTTGTGCTTACAAAAGCAATGCGTCCAATGTGTTCACTGTTCACTATCAATGAGTCAGCGTAAGGTTCTTTATAAAAATACTGAAAACGTCAGTATTTGGAGAGAGGGGTGAGGCTGCAGTTATGAGCTGGGGAAGTGACTTTTATAATGCGCTTACATCTGGTTCACAAGGGACCGGCTTGAGAGCAATCCACCCTTTAAGAAAATACGCCCACTTCATATCAAGGGATGCTCTCGGCCAAAGTGAAAGGCTCTTTCCTCATGGTAGTCCTGCATTAGTATCTCACGGCATTCACATAGAAGTGGAAGCTACTGCTGCGTGCAATCAAAATCGTCATAATAAACTGGCAATTTACATTTAATTGTTGCGTTAAATCTGTTCAAAGTTGCTTACTGATCTTGACAACTTGGACTTCTTGGATTTTAGTAACCATGTCACCTGGTCGACCTAAAGGTAAGTCGCTCAATCTGTAGGAGACTACGCTCTTCTCAAGTTGTCGTGTCGTCTCATATAATTAAGAACCGATTAGAACTGCTAACTGCTTTACTATACAGTTCTGTCTTGATCTCATTGGTTTGAATATTGTGAATATAATTCTAGCTCAGCGTACTGGCGTGACCACGGATGCCAACGAAGACATCGTCACTTCATATCATACTATGGCCAGACGCTCTCAAGACCCACCGATCCCCAGAGTCAATGGAGGGACTCAAACGAGCAAAGATAAACCAGAGTTGTCGGAGGAGAGCAGCAACTCGAGTGAAGATTCCCAAACGGATTCGGAAATGGACGAGGAGGCCATGTCGAGTCCAACTTGGTACATCAACAAGGCCAAACATTGCCAGAAATGCAAAACAGATTATCCGACGGCTGGTGAAGCGAGTATTTGTCTTACGGCACACATTAGACTTCGCTGCTACTTTTGTTTCCGCGTATGTAAGAATACGGAGAAGCTCTTTCAACATTACGATCGGGCTCATCGCAAGGGCGGTCGAAAGGGCTTTGTTGTTTGTCCTTGTTGCAAGGAAAGTATTCCATTCAAGCAAGTCTCATGTCATGTCATTAGTATGCATCTTACCCAACAAGATACCTCTCGGACGAACAATTATAGGGTTGTTGCGTTTACTGAAGGTAAAAAAAAGTTATGTCTTGTCACCTCGTCTCATTTCTCATATCAATCAATATTGAACTGAAATTCGCTATAAAATTATACATTGAACTGATATCAATAAAATTTCCGTGTATTTAAATACAAGGACGAACAGGAACCATGTCAGTAGAGAGCAGCTCGAGTGAAGATTCCGAAACGGATGAGGACATTAATGAGAAGAGTACCCAAACTTAGACGAGCTGGAGATTGTCGAACTGGATTGAACTTTTAGGAAGAAGGGAGAGGATGGGAACTCAAGGGTGTTTAATGTGGAGAAAGAGAGAGATTATGAATATGATCTTTGGATACTTCGTTTGAGTTTTGCTTGAATAATATTATTGTTCTTATTTTTGATTGAATGAAATGTAATTTTAAGGGGAAGGCATTTTGGATAAGCATTTAATGAAATTTATTATGATTTAGATATAATTTCTAGAGAATTTGGCCAACATTGTTGTTTTTACATTAGACATGGACTGTATTGATTGATTGTCTTGATAATAATAAAGGTTAGCTGTTTAGTGCACCAAGTTTTTGCACCGTGTCATTTCGCACACCAGACATTGACGAGAGCAGGCGGCTGCAGCTGCATGTAGCCATATTACCCCATTCGAGGAAAAATTTCGGGAGTTTACATCCACGGCTTGGCATTTGTGGCTTTTGCTATTCTAATTCAGGTTGCAAGCATACGTGAGCTATCATGACGTTGTATTGTAGGGGACAGTAATGGCGGAAATTGTATAGGGAGTGCAAACCAGCATTCGAATGCTGGTTTGCACTCCGAACTTGCATGCCATGAGCAAGATAGTAGCACAACTGAATGTGCTGTGGTCTGATAACCAGTAAGCTTGTCGTGCCACGTCAGATGGGATCATATAAAAAGAATGCCCATGATTGCTTCTCTAAAGTGTGTGGAAGCGCTGTAATTCTATACTAGGGATCCGCCAGACATGTACAAACGGCCTTGATCGCATATGGCACACTCATCGGACTGCAGTGTCCGCAGATTGTTTCACAAACTGAATTTCAGCCAATTTCATTAAGTAATTCTTGGTTTATTGTCGTCGTAGAGTTCTGCTTCATTTTTTTTTTACAATAAGTACTTTAGTCTTCGCTCTGGAGCTGATTAGTACTTAGTACCTACCAGAAAACATGTACCCTGAAAGTTAAGCTTCAAATTATTTACTTGTCATCCCCAGACTGAAACTTGATACTTCTTTTCACAGATAGTATTCCTGGTTTCTTATTAACCATACAGTATATGCCCATATCTATTAGCACCCTTGGGTTAATATTTTTTGTGAGATTCCCTTAAACACATAGTACAAGCTAGAATCCCCAAACTTTCTGTAACGGAGGAGTAGGTATCCTAGTTTCAGTTGTCAAAGTTTCAGGTGAATCGCCCCACCCAGTCTCCTTCAGTGGGGGGATTGACTGTAGCCGGTCAGAATTGGACGCGACAAAAGTATTAGCACCGTTTAGTTTTTCTGTCCAATACGACCTCTATCGGTCATGCATATCAACCAAAAGTACTCTAAAGGGCTCTACTAGGCCCTTTAGAGCATTTTAGGTAGTTTCCGCACCACTTCAAACTGAAATATAGAATATACAGAACACTTTGTATTAGCTTTATTAACACGTAGATCAAAGAGACTCCACATGTAATCTCGTGACACGGGATGACGTGCTACAAAACTCATCATGTCAAGGTCAATTCTTAGACATCAAAGCATGGCGAACACAATGAGGTACTCTTCGACTCGAACCCAATCGCTCTGCACTGTCAACCGCATCCAGTTTGTTCTTTGACTTTCTAGGCCGTCTCTTTCGAGTTTTACCTTTACGTAATTCATACTCGGATGGGTCGAAACCACCCAAATCAGATGCTTGCATTACTGATCGACGGCGAATGCCACCCATCAACTTTTTTGCAAACACCTTTTCCAAAGGGCTAGATCGTTTTTCTGTTAATGCAATTTTTAAAGTTGGGTGGATGTTTTCATGGCATTAAGACACTTGAGATTTGTTCTTTTGGGAGCTTAAGGCTTCTTTCGACCCTTTATAGCAATGGATTTCCGGTGCTGAGCAAGATTCTTCTAGTGGACGCCATCAAATTTGTCCGTTTAATGATGATCGTAGGAATGAGTGAAATTTGTGGACCACCTCTGTGGACTTACTACGCGTGGGCCTTTCGGGCTTGATGTGTGATTTGGTTGGAACGACCGTTTGCTTCTTACAGAGGCGTATTTTGGCCTGCAAAAAGGGTCGGCTGAAGAATTAAATAAATCCAACTTTTTTATTGCATGATATTTTAGTTGTCCCAGTCGAGAAGCTCGAGTTTTCTAGGTTTGAGACGTGCAAATAAGTTAACAATAGTTTCAACAT
>JAQIWI010002318.1:0-12786 GCA_034698825.1 Deuterosminthurus bicinctus | reverse complement strand
GCCTATGGAAAATTTCCAGGAATTTTCCGGAAAATTTCCAAAGTTGCCATGTGGGAAGATTCCCATTCCCATCACTGGTCACACCGCCATTGACTTTTCCGAGTGAGGAACTCATTGCCATAAACGCACAGAAACACTCGTTAGTTGATACGGTTGTAACCGGGTAGGTTCCGTCCCTCAACATTAATAGCACGAACATCTTTTTGAAAATACAATGAGAGTCAGAAAAACATTTATTTGATTATTAAGTCACATGAAAACAAAATTTGGATGTTAAAAATCATGGTTATGATGCTCCTGATTGCTCCTTGGAACATCATTGGTGCGAGTGATTACAGCAAAATTTCATTCAGCCTGATGCAGTCGTGATGCAAGTGCTAGTGAAGAGCACAATTTGCCAAAGGCAACACTTGTGGAAGAAGGTTCCTGGCGGCTATTAATTTTTCCATTACTAAAAAACAAGCTAGTATGATCGTCTCACACAATTTCATGGAATCACATACCAGAGTAAATGTTGCTACAGTTTGCTCCATAAGACAAGTAAGTGAAAGGAAAATAATGGCAAAGAGTATGACAGTTACTTTCATTCTGAGTTCAGTTGTCAGTCACCGTGACCGTGGAATCTTGCAAGTGGTTCTCGTTGAAATGGTCACGCTATTTTGTAAAAATTGTTAGTCACGCTACCATGGCTTGTATAAGAAGCCAGGCCTCCCTTGCTAATCATATAGCCAGTGATCACGTGGTACCTGGTTGAGCATCTTTACCTAACACATTGGCATGATTGTCACATCCACAGGTCACTATCAGCTTTTATATAACAAGCTGACAAATCTCTGTTTTGTAAATATTACATGTTGATGGTATACTGCTAAAAGTCTCAGGAGAGAGCTAGAAATAGAAAAAAGAAGCCGGTGTAATGTCAATCACGATAAGGACCCATTGAAAATTCATTAAAATCTCAAGCTCGTTTCACGCCGTCCTTTACTCTGCATAATTCCTGTGTTGAGTAAATTATTCAGTTTGTTCATGATTGATTGATTTGTCATAGATGATTGAATTGTCAATAACTGTGTCAAATGTTCTCTATTTATGTTCATAAACGAACTATTTATGTTCGAGTGTGCAATCAAGGAGAGCGCACTAACCGCAGCATCATGGTCTATACTCTATCGTAACAACTAATAAGTGGAGTCATGCTATTTAAAATTTGCGTGTATGCTTGTTCTCCAGCTGTGAGAGCAGTAATACTTTCCCGACAGTACGTACTTCTACGGCCAACATGACCATGAACATGGAAAGTTCTTCAAAAGAGAAAATTATTCTAGTCAGGCGTCCACCCCTATATTTATAGGCAACATTTTCAATTTGGCCTTCAACAATTGCACCAAAAAACTTACAAATCCTGTCCTATAGAATGGGCGAGCTTGCCAAAATATAAAATAAGGTATTCATTTGCTGAAAATGCCATGGCAAACGTCTCTAGTCGATGCCCCAAGGCAGATAAAGCTTTCAGTCGCACAAGGAATGTAACTTAGTGTTGACAAAGTTACCTTGCAGTTGGATTGATGGACTGCAAATTTCAACAACGGCTTACGGATTTTGTGTAGCTTGAGAGTTTTGTCATTATTCAAGAAACAACAACAGGAGATGACTGAAATCAATGTGACGTAGTGGCATCGTAGATCGAGATTTTGAGCAGGGCTGAAAGAGAAACTACCACAAGACTCAAGTTTCGGAAATTGTATTCAAAATTATTATAGCTCAAAAAATCTGAAACTTATTCGCGATTGAAAATGTGAACATTTTACAGTGAGTAAATTTACAGGGTTCATCCGTTACAAACCATTTTACGGCACCCAACTAATTAATTTAGACAAGCAATCAGGTAAAAGTAATAATGTTATAAATACAAGGTTACCATTTGGGCCCTACTCCACCACAACGCAAATATTTCTAATGACATGTATTCCGGTGTGCGCAGATGCTTCAAATGCCTTTGGGCAACTGTTCCGTTTGATATCTCGAATATCCAACTTGAAATTCGCGTTTGCTATAAATTCATCATGGTCTCGTTCAGATTCTGCTTTTTCAGCACGCCCATAGAAATAATCCATATCCATGTTTAGTTCTGTCCCCATCCCAGGATGCTCGTCCTTAAAAGAAAAACTGAGTTGAACTTACGTTTTATTTTAAGTTCTTTATACGACGCACTTACCACGACCGCAATGCAGTAATCAAAACCGTTCTCTATCTTCTCTGGCGGCTCAACAAGAACCTCACCGTGCGCCCATGGCCCTTGGCGGCAGTCATAAAATATTTTGTCAAACTGGGTTGTGTACAGTTTCTGGCTTGAAGGCTTCTTCATCACAAGAACTCTGAAGTTGAGCTGTGGGTTCTCTTTCAGGTTTGACCATAGAAACCTAACTCTACGATCCGGCCATTTCACAGAGACGCTTTGAATCTTGAATGTCCTTCCTTTCTCGCATGATCCGCTAACTGTTGCCCTAAAGCTGTTCAAGAGAACATATGAGAAAGCACTGCCGGCGACATTTTTAGAAGGAAATAGCACAAAATTACCTCATGCATTCTTTGTGCGGACAACTTATTCTGGGGCTGGGGCCTTGCCCCTTGGACCAATACTCTAGAAATGTATACCCGCTGCTGAATGGGATTATTTTTTTAAGTTCAGGTTCTACTTTAACAGCCCGATTTGAAGTTGGAAACTTCAGCAATGGCGAAATTGCTTTCCTAAAATCAAACCCAAATGGTAGTATTTCACTCATCAATAACAACTTAGCAGCAGTACATTGCTCAATGGCAATATAACCAACATAACTGATTTACCTTGTAGATTCATCGCCGATAAAATAAGCGAAAATGTTCACAGCATCCTCTGCCGGAATCAACTTTGTCGGTAACACAACAGTCGTGAATTCCTGTGGAGTCATTTTTGTGAAGCGAATATTTGGTAGAACTTGAGCTAATGCTACTGGCAGCTCGTGGTCTCCACTTGATTTTTCCCTACCCCACCTGTGATTTAAAAGTTTTAATTTGATGCATTGCATACAAACTCATATCGCCAATGATCACGAGTTCTTACTTTACAGCTAGCTGGAACAGATCAGTCTCCTTAACCGTGAGGTCACTTCTTTTGAGCAACGCAATCAACGTAGTGTCCTTAGCTCTCAACAACTTTGGACTCATCAGTAAATGTTCCAAAGACCTGCAATGAGTAAGGAGATTATCCTAAGAAAAGTCCATGCCAACCGCAGTTAAGACATTGGATGAGTTTCCTTACCGTGCAATGACATCACCAGCCTTGGTCTTTAAGCTCATGAGCTGGTACTTCTCCGCGGTTTCATACAGCTCGATGGCATTTTCAGTAGAGATCCCTTTGCTAATGAGAGCCTCACATTTCTTAACTAATGGCTGTACTTTGTACTTGTGACCAAGATGGAGTAGGTGTAGAGCTTGCACGGTTGTCACATCTAACTTGTCTGCATAGATAAACTAAAAACAAAGGCCCTAAATTTTAGCATTGTTCTATGGCAAGCACGGGTCAAGTAGAAACTTGCAAGGTTATGTTCTTACCTGAAGGAACTTATCAACAAGTTCCGGACTAGCATCTTCCACTTTGACCTCTGTCATACTGGCTGTAGATCCTAATCCACGGAGCATCGAGTCAAAAACTGGAGAACGAGCGCGAAGGCAAAACTGATGCGCTTCGATTGTTTCGGGTGCGTTGTTAAATACAAACTTTACATCACACAGCCGTTTTTTCTTAAGGAATGACAGAAATGCGTCGGCTGCAGTCTCCGGCTATAATCAGTGAATCAATGGAAAAAGTTACCCTGTATCTACAACAAATTTTGGTACTTTTTTTTTACTGTTTACCTGTGTCTCATTCAGAACATCCAACGGAACTGCAACTGGACACAGCACACTCATGATGCAAAATTGAAATGATATTAAATATGATTGCTTCTAAACACAGCAAAATTGACTTTGTTGAAATGCTTTTTCTTAGAAATTCTTGCAGTGCACTCATAAGCTTGAACTCTCCAGAGTGATTCCTGCAGGCAAGTGGAAATAACATTGAGGACTTCTAGAGCCGTAGGACGGAGCATTCATTTACACACTTGCTCGTTTCCCTTCGGCAACAGTTCCCAAGCTTATCTCGTGTTGCTGACGTCAAGATAAGTTTGACTACAAGTCTACTCATGTATTCAAGTACACTAAGTAAAATGGTATGCTATATGTTGCCTTGTGAAAAGGAAAATGCTCAAAGTTGTAGTAGATGCAAACCCATATAAACTCTCATTTGTAAATTGTGACCCATGCAAAATTCATTTTTGCGCCTTAGGCAGAACAGAACTTCTGCGATCTGCGACAGGCATGCTTCTCCTAGAACTGCCACTTTGGGCTGGAGTTTACTATGTCACTAGAGCTGATAATAGGCCTTAGCTTCAATAATTATCAGTGTCAGACTGAGCACAGGGTTCCAGCAGGGGACTACAAGCAACACTAATAAGAGCACTTACGGTTATATCATCTGCAGTGAAGAAGTTTGACATCACCTACAGAAGGGCTAAGCGGCGTCGTACTGTCTTTAATATTCCGCTGCTTCAATCTGATAACTATATTGTTCAACAAATTGTAGGTCCATCCCCCGATGTGTATTTCCATAAAACCAGAGGTTCTTCAGTTGACGTCTTCACAACCGTTTTTCTTGCACTAATGTTTGAAGATTTTGAAAGCATCCTTCCACAGTGCTAGATTTCGGATCGCATCCGCAATGAGTACTGTTGACGAAATTTCTAAGTAGTCAACGTCTCATAACAAAGGTCGTCGATTGTTTCATTTGCCAGGACCTCGAGATGAATCGAGCAACTTCAGATAAATTTCTGGGTTTGGCTTCAATGTTAACTCTTTCAATAATACGAATATTTATTTGTCATTAATGTTTAGAAAGAGTACTGTGGCGAAATTTTATGAGTTGTTTCAAAATTTAAATCAGTGCCGTTAAGTTGTACTACTGATTTAAATGGCATTAAAAGTTGAAGCCCACTTGAGGCACTGTCATGGTCGCTATACATAAGCTTTGTTTCACTTCACAGCTATTTTGCCATATCTTTATTCATGTAACTTTGAGAGATCCCATGATTGCTTGCGTGAGCTTCGTTGGTTGCATGCTCTCTGAATGCAAAAGGCGTCAAGGCAAAAGGCGTCCGAATTCAGCTCAATTTAATGCAAATAAAATCACAGTCCATACAAAATATACCTCAGCGAAGGGTTCAATGGCTTCTTCACTCTTTTCTGAAGGGCATTGCCAAAGTTTACCGTGGAGTACATGGACGCAGCCAATAATCGCTTCAAGTAAGGCATCAAATTCACAGCTTCTTTGGCATATTTCCAATTTCCAATGCTAAGTTTTTGCTCGAATGGCAAATTTATTGGAAAGATTCGTCTCGAATAACGTGTAGTCCTCCATGATCATAGAAAGCATCGTTTTCACCTTTTCTGGATCTGGCAGTCAAGTGCCAAGGACTTGAAGCTGCAAGGGATCATAGCACTATAGTCAAAGAAACGGAACACTTGCTCTCCAAAATCTCGGGTTTCTAGTCCTAGAAGATTTTGAGCCACGTCCCTAAATAATGTGCAGTCCATTTAAATTATTTAAGAATTAAATTCTTTAAGGTTGAGTTTTTCAGTTCGTACTCGTTTCAACTAAAGTGGAAGCTTGACCCGTGGGCGTTTTAGAAAACAAATTCTGTAGAGTCTTGGTATGTTTATGAAGTTTCAATTTGGTCCTGAAGCCGCCCTTCTTGGACTTTTTACTCAAATGTCTGCTGCTATTATGAGGGCCAAAATTTGGCATTCTACGCCTGGTGAAGATCCCGGTCCGGCCAGTGGTCTCTGATTGGCCTTCGTCCCTCCCTGTCTCACTTTGTGTTGTCCTCCATGCTCGATTAGTTCGCTTTGCTAAGTGTCCACCAAGGTTGATTCTTCTTCACGTTTGGCTTGTACCGGCCAAACCGCTGGAATTGATGCTCGCTGGCTTTGCTTTTACGAGAATGGTTGCTGCCTTTTGAAGACAAATGTGATGAGCTCGACGCAGCGGTGGCATGTCGGGCTGAAAGTACGACCGTTACTTTCTTATTGGGCGGAAGCATTTTGCGATTAGTTTGTTTACGTGTGGTTTTTCTCCGTCGACCATGGTCAATGTCCTGGAAGTGTTCGTTGGATTGTCAGAACTGTGCATAACTGTCTGTGCTCGAGCGTTGGTCCATGTTGAATTAATTGGATGACAGAAGTGGTGGGTGTTAATTTATATTGGACTATTAATTTAAAAGTCTAGGATTTGTGCTTGAGTGCAAATGTTTTACTTCATATGCGCATGCCCAGGTATTTATATGAGGCACCCTTTAAAACTTTATTTTAAAATTAACTTAATTAAATTTTAAACATTACTTTAGTAAACGTGCACTACGGCAATTTTCGTTGATTTATTCCATGTTTGCTTGACGTTGATATGCATTTGAAAGATGATGAAATTACCGTACAGCCGTGGACTCCACTTCTGAAAGGCTTAAGTGGCGTCGTGTTCTTCCTAATATGCTCTTGTTCATTTTCGTCATTGGTTGGTATTATTATTTATGATGTTTTATTTTAACTCGCTCATTACAACAATCACTAAGGATTTCGTAAGACCACAAGTAAACTAGCACTGTTCGTAAGAACAGCAGACAGAACTGTGAGCAATAGACGTTTATCTGCATAGAAAAAATATCCAAACTCGACCCGAAGAGGTCTAAAAGCTCGACGGGACTTCTCGAACCAGCTGTGTCGCATTCTTTGTCCATTAGACCAGTCACTATTGAGAATTTCGGAGGACAACGTGAAGACATGTCCACTCATTGAAATCGTGTACAGAAGAGCAATGAAAGCCACAGCAGCTGAAATCAGCGCCCCTGGTAATCCCGCCAGCACTGCCGTCGTAAAGTTCACGATGGTAGCACCAACAAAGAATAGTTCTATCCCTGACATCCATTCGCGAAATATGTCATTGAAGCAGTTGACAAGTACTGACAGCTCCATGTTGAATTTTAAAAACTTCGTTCTATATCTACCAATCTTGCTAGTTTCTTTGACATTTAACTTGCTGATCCTGTGATATGACAATTACATTAGCGAGTCAAGAATAGCCTTGTACTTTAAGGAGACCAGATAGTTACCTCAACATGTCAGTAATGGAGAAGAGGCACATTGCCATGGTCATGGCATTGTACACCAGCATGCCGAAATGTATTGCTATCGTGTAGGTCTGAATAAAAACCATTGGAACAGAAGCAAGCATCCAGTAATTCTGAAGGTTTGGCAGCATGGAAGTGAAGAGAAAAGGGCTACTAGGTTTCCAGAACATCGGCATGACGAATAAAACAGGCAAAATTTCAAACCCTACATGCTGAAGTACCCAGAATAATCCAAGCAGGCTTTTCTCGTTACACTTGTTTCTTTAAGGCAACCACCTGCAAATTGTACACGCTATTAGATTCACAATTGACGAATGCATCAGTTTGCGAGAAATTTAAAAATTTCATTACCATAGAAGCGACTTGCACTTTGAATAATGCCGTTGGCAAGTACAGTATGGAAAGGGGGATCTTTCAGAATCGCGTAAAAGTTCAGGTTGAAAATAATATAGCCAAATGTAATGAAGAAGGTGCGTGTGAAAGTGATAATATCGGTGGAGTGGCGGTCGGAGAAAACTCGTATCAACTGCGACACCAAGAATATCTCAGGAACTGCTGCAGGAACTCCAAGAAATATTACCCAGTGGGCTTTGAACGGTCGATAATTGAGCCTTTGGTGAAGTTTGCACCATGTATAAGGCACAATGCTAAAATAATGTTCCAAGTTTATTGTTTTACCGTAAGCTCGGGATATTGCAGATACTTTGCTGGACTCCATCGTGACTTTTCTTGGCCACTGATTCTAAGTGAATGCTTCCCTTTGCTAGGTTATATTTGGGGCTTTTCCGCAGTAGCCACTAAATAAACTGTTTAGCTTATGGTTGAAGGCTTGATTACTAGATGTGTCCCTGACTGAAACAATGAAGTTATGGTTTAAAGTGACAAGCCGTCAATCCAGCTAGTTACAAAATGACTTGTTGTCAAGTTTTTGCTCACAATATTAATGGTTGGGTCGTGGCAATTAAGGCTTATTTATACTTTTGTTAAAATGTCTGACGTTTAGACATTTTGATTGTGTATTTTTGCTGGAAGTTTGTTTGTTAGTTTAGAAATATCTAATTCCTAATTCCAACCAAAATTGAGGAAGAGCCTTGAGCGTAGTGCCAAAACGATGCAGCACCGAGGTTTCTTCACGAATGGAGGAAATGGGTTTATGGAAAAGGTAGCATTAGAGATCGCAGGCCATTTGAATGCCACTCTCCAAGTTTACGACAGAAAAACTGCTAACGCTTATCCGGTAACAGTCATCTCTCAATGATTAAAGCTTTTAAATTGGACGACTTGTGGAATGCTGCTTTGATTGAAATGACAACGGTAAACTTCATGATTCATGATCTATATGAATGACGCATCATTGGACACCACTGCACATATTTAATCTAATATTCTTGCTGTTTGATGAATGGATTAAATAAACACATTGAGGATGCTTTTCTTGTTTTTTTTTAATCTGAGGTAGATGCCAATTCGACGATGGTTGTAGCTTTGAATGTAACGCAGTAAAAGCTGCCTCAGAAGAGTCAAATCATTATTACCTGAAATTTAAATTGGCGTCGTGCTTCAGCAATTGTCTAAACAATCAGGGATGATCACACGTCGCACATCTCCACCTTTTTAATTTTATTTAACTTAATCGGACAGAATTTTGCACGATGATGAATTATTTCATGCAAACCTAAGCTGCAGATCTGCCACGTGACACAGTTTTCTGGCAAATCTTGTTGTTTGTTCCAAAGTTTTTAGAACTTGCATGGTATTTTGTTGAATGGAGAATTTTGAAGAATTTTAAAATCGTCAAAATTTTATCAACAGCATGAACATGAATAAAGTCTCATGTATTTAGTCATTGTAGATCGGAGAAATTGATTGTAGTAGCAAAAACCCTGGATAACAAGTTGGAATTAGCAAACCCAACGAAAGCCATTTCGAGATTGCTATTGGAGACCAATAGGCAGCACAACAATAAAAAAGAACAGCACAGGTGCTGCTGTGCAGGCTGACTAAAACATTCATTAATCATTCTTTATTTAAAACTGAAGTTTGTCTAAAAGTAAACACTTCCTTCTTGTACTAGAAGCACGACTATTCATCCATTTGTCCCATTGGCAATGGCAATCAGTTGAAACTCAAATCTGTAAGTGGCGTCGATGCTCGACAATTTTTATTGGCTCATAAATCAGTCGGCGGCTATCGTGCGTTGATGGGCAAAGGCTCAACACAGCCTCCCTTTGATAGCTCAACATACAAAGCTAGACTACATTTAAAATAAATAGCCTGGCAATGGATTGACACAATGCCACACACATAAATTTGGAACCGGTCTGCCGCTCATCATCATTTTCCACATCAATAGGTTAGGATTTTGTAAACAAATGATTGGTCAAATGTGAGAATGTGTGAATGTCATAGTGAAATATAGGAAATGATAAGACACTTCACCTTCACCCCAACCGTTCATGCTAGTCATCCACCGACCACAAGCCCCTCCCAAGGTTGCAGGGAGTGTTGAACTCTGTGGCTAAAGTGGTTGGGTCCGAGCTTGCACTAGGTTGTAGGCTATGTTTTGTCGTCAACAATCGCACTTTCTCTTTCCCCTGCAATGAGTAATACTGAAATCGAAACAACAAAAGGGTCACTGTGCATCCCTTGAGGAGGCATGTGGCTGTGGTGAGTCCACAGACTGCAGAATATAGTCAGCTGAAATGTCAATCGAATGTAGCTATTGAAAAACCTGGATTATTATTATACACACCAAGGTCAACAATCAAGTTTGTTGTCATTCTTATTCGTCTTTTTAATGTGAAGTATTCTGTAGTCTTTGTTGAAATCGGAAATGACTAAAAGTGCCTTGAAAAGCGCCAAAATCCATGGCAAATTCATAATGCATGTTAAAGTTGACTGTAGAATGTGTTTGAAGTCTCCGAAACCTGCTCTATCGGAATTTATTGTGCGGGGAAGCCATAAACACTACCATCAAGGTTCTAATCGGCGTCGACATCCTGCATTTTCCCTTAAGGCCTAGCCTATACGCATCTCAGTCAGTTTCTTTTCCATTTTAGTTGTAATTTCAGAAACTTTGAGTTGCCCGGATATTCTCATTAAACTCTACAAAATTCTTTGTAGTTAATGCAACGTTCAAATATGTTTCGTTATTATATGGCAAGCAACTATTGATACTCCAAATTTTGGGAAGAAAGAGCATAATGTCGATCTGGGCTTCAAACGGCAGCTCAGTTTCAATAAAGCACTCTGAACTGTTGTAGCTGTAGGCTATATTTACCAGTTTGGCTTGTTGCAAATTTTTTTCCACGAAATGAATGCTTAACTCGTAGCTAAAGAGTAGAGCTTTAACCAAAACAGCTTGGTTTGGATTTTCGAGACAACCGTCTAAATATCTGACAATTAGGCATCACTTTACGTGTGCTACTGAATAAAAGTCAAACGGATGCCGTTACCAACTTTAATAGCCAAGCCCAAGGACGAGCTCGAATGAGGGGGCGGAAGAATAGCAGAACTTATGAACGTCAGGCGAAAAGTTCCTAGAATGGAACGTTGGCCTTCTTGATATTTCACTTGTCCTTTGATCGGTTGAAGGATGATGTCTGTTTGGTCTAGAAGTCAGACTTGGACTTCCGACTTTTGACTAAAACATTAGTCGCTCAATCTCCAACCGGCGTTGAGATTGAGCAGGTTGTCTGAGTAATTCAGTGAAGGCTGTGCACTACACGTCTTCAGATTATTGACCAAAGGCTGCACCAAGTTTTAAGCAAGCTGTAAATGATCGTCATTAGGAACATAACCACAAAATCTGTCTTAAAAATGTGGCCAGATGATGTAAAGAGCTCCTGAAAATTTGAAAGGAAAAATACCGTCATAGCTGATATGCCGTGGCGATAGCAACAGACCACAACAACAAGGACTGTGAATGGAAGTGGAGCATATTTCAGTTGGCCACTTGGTGTTACTTGATGCGGGATCTCTTGCGACAATCCGTCCGAACTTATTCTTTCATAGTCATAACATTCACACAACATTCAGAAGTTTTTAAATTATTTAAGTTTACCCATCGGCGTGAAAAACTATGGAAAAGAAGTATGATATAAAGCTTTGTTGTAGGTTAAAGATTTTAATACGAACGTTCCATAGAAGACATATCCCATTGCCTATAGCGTTCTCAATGGATAGCAATAGAATCACTGAGCGGTCTAAAGTATGTCAGCACCAAAAGACAGACACCAGCCCATCTTTCATGATATTGGGTCTAACCGCTTTGAATTACCTATAATATAATAACTTAACTTTAACCTTCTCTAATCGTGTCGCAAAATGCCAGTAGGGAACTTAATGCAGTTCATTTTCTGTCACAAGCCATGCAATCCTAAACTCAATGCCCGAGTCTGATTTCATTAAGTCGTTAAGGCCAGGTTTTTTAAGCGCAAAACAATGAATGGCGTTAAAGTTCTGCGAATTCTGCAAGAAAAACCAGCCTCAAGGGCTCAAACCCCAAACATGTTCCCCAAGTACACTGGCTGCTTTGTGAACAGACCAATGCTATGAACTGCCAACAAAACAAGGAAGCAAGCTGCAGATTTCAGATTTATCTAAAGCCATGTTTCACATTAGTACAACCATTGTTCCAGTCGTCCTGTAGCTGGACATCAGCTCGGTATTTTCATGGTCAGCAGCTTAATTGTTTACGTCTTCCCTTTTGACCGACCCGATGTCTCAGCCTTTGGTTGTACTATTTCCGTTTGCTTGCTTTATTACGTACATTCGGGCTGATCAATGGTTCAGTCTCCTCATTTATGCCTGCTGCGCAATGTTGTGCTACCTTTGCGGTGTAAAGATTGCAATGAAGTATTTGAGGTAAAATCATGACGCCGTTTAAGTCCATTAGATATTTATGTTTAGTGAAATAAGCTAGCTCTCCAAATAATCCATGCCAATAATGTGAAAGAAAACAGCTGTAATGAAATAATGAAACTTACAATCGTTCTCTGTTGCAACGAATCGAATAATTGCAGCCTCAACTAAAATAACAAGGCATTGAGTAAACTTGAAAAGCTTGTCAACTCAACCCCAAACATCTGGTCAAGTTCTTGCTGTTGAAGCCTTCTCCGTCCCACACAATCAAAGAAGCTATTAAGCGAGCTGCAGCTAACAATTTCCAGCCACCTCACAATGAAAATCAATTTCTTTAGGTCTTGTCGCACCCACCCTGACGAAGGTTACGGTTGATACGCCAAACAGACGCAACGTTTGGTTACTTATTTCCACATTTAGTTTATTATTTCTCCAATATTATAGGCTTAGTAAAATCAATAAAAAACATAGAATAATAATCAATAGAATGTAATAAGGCTTTTCATAATACGTATATAGCTGTAGTTAGTTAGTAGGTACGTATACCTTAATACCAAGGGGAACTTAAGCTAAACAAAAAGACGAGCATTAGCAGGAACATTATTTTTCCTCTTTGAGACCAAGCTTATTGATCAACTGAGCTTTGTAATAATAGTCAGACCAGGAGTTG
>JAQIWI010002317.1:0-12786 GCA_034698825.1 Deuterosminthurus bicinctus | reverse complement strand
TTTAGTGTATGCATCATGCGAGCAATGCATTTGCATGGATATTGCACCGAATGAAGGGAGATTATACCCCTTTGAGTAACCCGAGCGGACTCGTCTACAATATCAAAGGGAAAGAAGCCAAAGCTTTTCTAGTGTAGCTAATGGCTCCAACTGGAATGTGACAAATTTGTTCCAATCGATTCACGCACTTGAAATGAACGTTCCACTCTGCCAACTTTCTCTTGGGAGATAAGAGGGAGGGGGCTGGATTGCTCGAACAATTAGCCAACTCACATGCTTTTTAAATTATTGATCACATTAATTTATACTCTAAAGACAACAAGAGTTAAATGCACCGTAAGACTAGCTGAAATGGCACAGCGGGAAAGGAGGAATTTATATTTGCATTGAAATTGTTTACGTGTGGACTGACTTTGTGTGTGGCACACGACGAAAGGCCGCACCCGTATATAAAAAATTTATTGGTTGGTACTGGGGCGAGACGTTTTAAAATACAGTGAAGAAATCCGACTAGCACTAAGCTGCTAATTTGTAAGCGGATTCTGATTTTATATCCCCTATCGTTGCAGTAATGTACAAAAGTAATTGAACTAAATCTTGCATTCATTTCCTTATGGCTAATCTTTGGTGAAACTTGTTCTACGAATTTTAATGTGAAGAATGATTGAAGCTATGGAAGTGCTGTAAAACATACGAATGGTGATAGTCCTCCGCAATGAGACATGTAGTACTTTAAGTGTTCAGTTCGCATGCTGATTTTCACATTTATGCCTTGTCTGCTCACAACAAGCTGCAAACTTTAGCATACTCAGCATGAATTATCCAATTACGCAGAACAAGTCAACATCAATTAGTACTTTCCCTCTGTAACTCATTCTGCAGTTAAATTCTTCATAGAACAGGAGACGAGCCGTCCAAGTGTGTTCCAGTCCATTGCATTAGTAACAACACGTGGAAGCATACTCTGAATATTTAAATATGACCAGGACATTGGGAAGAGCAGAGCACTACTATACAGCATCAACATTGAATTAAGTCAAAAAGTTTGCCCTTTGAATTTGTTTGCTCTGCTGTCGCACAGAGCACGCAACTTCTGACGAGGGCCATTATAATCATGGAGACAGGGAAATGTGTGACTAACTTAGCCTACACGACACTAAAAATTCATAGTGGTGAAGTTAATGGGACCATGGACGTTAACTTACGACATGATAAGACGTCGTAATGAAATGAATGCTACCGAAAGCCTGTCCAACTTGCTAACAGTTGATGCGGCAGCATCGACTTTTAATCATTATAACCTTCATAATCGCGCTATCTAGATTGGTTAATTTAATTATTATTGGCTAAGCTGGAGAGTACACGAGCTTGACTAATGGAATGAAAGTGCATGGTAGCGAAGCATCCATTTTCAATACTCCTATTCGTCTTTCCCCTTCCCTGCTGAAATAACAACACTGCTCTAGAAGAATCCTCCCTTTTAGCTTTTACATGCAGAATGTAGAAATTGTTGATCAGACGCGTACTGTAGCTGTCACATGTAGATACTGATCATTCCACGTAGCAACCAGTGAGTTAGAAAATTTCAATGCACTAATGGCAAATGCATCGAGATAGAAAACATAGCATACGCATTAGGATTAGCACTTTGACATCCCTGAGTACGGAGAGGAATGAACAAAGGATTTTAAATGCAAAATTAGGGCGGGTGCTTAATGTTACATTGTCATTTGAAAATTGAACCTGAATAGATTTTCACTGTAGCGTGCGTCTATCATAGGTCGTTCCTACGAGAGAAGCTTTCCCCGAAAATCTTTCCCCTCTATGTGCACTCAAATCAACCATTGATTTTTTCCCTCAATGCGTCTCTCTCACTCCCGTCTTTCTCTCCAGCTTAATTTATCCAAGTAAGCATCTTACACGTGAATTGTTTTTGTCACTCTCCCCTTTAGTCCTTATAGAATCCCTCGGAGTGTGATACCACACGCGGGCATATGCTCGTCTTATATCTTAGTGCCTGTTCGGGTAAAGGGAAGTCTACTCTTCGCTCCTCCACCTCAAGGTAAATTGTGATAGTAAGCGGATCTAAAAGGAACAAGAGGTTGCTCATGCCGGAGCAGATTTTGAGCACGAAACATAGTAATGGGAAATGATGGACGGAAATATATTATGAAAGCACAGATACATAGAGAGAATTTTCCATCGTTAATGGCCATCGTTCTGCTTTTCCTTGCACAAGTCTCAAGCAATTTTTTCATCCGCTCCGTTTTAACGCACCATTTAACCTGGCTCAGTTCACTAGTCAATAATGGTTAATAGCATTGCAAAGCCGCCTGGCGGTTTAGGCCCATGCAGTGGTTAATGTTTTTGGAATTTAAAGGATGAGAGAGATTCATTGTGAATTTGTGTAAGACTGCGAGGGTCTTGCTGATTCTGTTGGAAGCATTAATGTTCAGAGCAGCGGTAGAGCAATTTGTGCAAGAGAATCAGAGTGAATTACTACGACTGCAAATATTCCTACAAATGACTCTTTGACTCTAGACTCTATAAAAACATTAAAATGCGCTGGGGAAGTGCAGGGAAATTAGTGACTGATAATCCAAAGAATATCGTTGTGAAAAAGCGGGACAAAATTGTAAAAGTAAAAATTGACGTTGATTTAGCTTGATTTAGAGCCTTTCATCAGTTTTTGTTGCTGTTAAAAAGAACATATCTTGTTCGATTCATTCGTCTGTGTGTTCATTTAGCCGCTCCCCACGCCATTTCCAGAACTCAGAGCGGAGTAGAAATGTGTTGATTGAGCAGATGATTGGGTCCCTTTGAGAATAAAAAGTTAATTAAAATGCCAAAAAACAGGGAAATGCTATTTAAGATTTTTGATTAGCATTAATTGAAGCTTATTCAAGATGGGAAGTGTAATGTACATGTGTAAGTACGAAACAGACAGACCGTAGTACTGGGGGAGACTGACAGGAGAGATCCCCCTCCATGGTCCCATTAGAAGTTATTGTCTGAGTAAAGTGTGAGAAGGTAAACATTAAAGTGAAACTGGCTGGAATTCATCGATCCATCTTATGATGAGATTTCACGGTTCTTAATTTCTCCAGTAGAAAGAAAGTGGGAAAAGAGAGAGTGTGCCTGAGGAGGATGAGACAGGAGGGAAGGTATATACGCGAAGCTCTCATTATTTTTTCATCGAAATTGTCCGTATTCTGAGAACGGGAATGAACCCACCATCGTGGTTATTTCACTCTCACTCTCTCACAAGCCTCTTTTCTGGGAAAGATGACGACGATGTGGAGGGAGTCTTGGGTAAACAGTTGAGAAAAACAAAGTTGCTAATAGTCCAAACTGGCAGGCTTCCTTTAAGTTTTCTTCCATTCCAGCCCAGACGTTACTTTCGAGCTGCAATATATACGGCCAAGTTTTTCACCAAGTTTTAATCCTGCTCTTAGGCACAATGAATGACGTCATCGTGAGGATCTGCACTTATAGAAATCATAATAAGGCTTTCAGTAATATTATCATTCAAGAGGTTTCTCAACGAGTGAGTCAAAATCCGTTTCCGTTTGTTTAATTCACAAGATTTTAATTTTCATAGTCCCGAATGATCTAAAGGTGTCGTTTGATTTTCAATAGGACCTGTCTAGAAACAGATAATAATAAGCTTTGATGATTTCGGTGACTTAGGTCCTGGGCTCATTAGGAGACATCCAGTTTATTGCTTAGAGAAGCACCTTATTTTCCCTCCACATTGCAAGAGCGGGTGCGAGCAGAAGATTTCAATTTGGTTCAATGCCTCCAATGTTGTCCCCACATTGTTTGACTTGATAGTAAACAGAGGAGGGGCTAGTATAGAAGCGTGCTTGTGGACTCCTCGCCATTACTTTGCCTTCCCGACGTTGTCCAAATATTGGCTAGCTGATGGACCAGAAGGCAAATCCTGGGGACAATGTTCCCTGTCATGTGCAACGGCCGGCTGCCTTGTAGTAATTCAAACTTGATAGAAGTTGTCGTGTCGCTGCATTATCATCTATGCATTACAATGTAACTTGCATTCAGTTGATATTAATCCTTGCAGTGAACGACATTGTGTTGAAATAATTTACGAACCCTTCGCAATAATAAAAGACGGGCGAAGGAGTAGGGTTGTTCGACTGTGCACTATTTTAAAAGGTGAAATGCAATATTAGTTTGAAGGTTACTTTCTCCCACTGGGTGTATGAGTAATATAGAATACAGCGGAGGAGGATGATAGCTGAACACGGCTTCATTTGTCCTCTACACGTTCAAGCTTAAATCTCTGGAGTAATGGAAACAGTTGACTCTATTTTTCACCCCCTCTCTCTCTTCTCGTGTAGTATTCCTCCAGCATTACCACTACTATACAGCTCCATCATGCAAACTTTATCAGACCAATCTGCTTCCCCCTTTTGCTCTTTTTTCCTTGCTAGAGTCATATAAAATTTATTATGTCAAGATATATACAGGGAAGTGAAAGAGGGTAGGAAAATTTATGTATTTGTGCAATATCAAGTGCAAGCCACAAGGATGTAAAAGTTGTCTTCCTTCTGCTATGGAAACTCCTCATTTCTCGTCGTATCATTTGTGTTGTATGCTCTAAACTGACTTTCCTCAGCGTAAAAGAAAATGCAGAGGAGATTTCCGGCTAAATTCCGAGCAAAAACCGCGGCTGATGTTTATAAATTCCAAAGTCATGTGCATCTGAGTAACGGAGCATACCAGGATTTTTTTAGCAGTGGGTTCTATTATGTCTTGTAAAAGACGAACGAGAGAAAATACCACCTTGGCTTCCCTCTTCCTGTTAATATGAAGACAAGCAGTAAAAGTGGAGGAAAAAAATAAGTGTAGGCAATAAAAAATCAATCCTTGGGCTCAGCCTGATGTAGTCTTGGCTTGTAGCGAAAATTTCTTGCAAGCCTCAAAGTTAGAGACACAGCAGGACATGGGCAACATGCTCGTGGAAGAATGAAGATGAAAAAATGTGAATAGCGTACGTATTTTGACGCAACGTGCGTGCGTGTTTTGGTAGATTACACTAATAGAAGACAAGTATTAAAGTTGCGGTCCTCCTAAGAGCTCTCTCCGGTCTCCCGAAAAATTCGTCTTAACAAGGAATTTATCTTAAGTATTAGCTATGGCTCGTGCCTGTAACATTACTTATTATTATTACTAAATGGTGATACAGAGGAAGGGAGCAGGAATTCCGTCATATTCCACTTCATAGTCATACAAGATAAGACAAATGTTTCCATAGTAATACCCGCTATCTCCCCAAGTCCATCGTATGCACTCGGCAAAGTGAACAGCGCACTCTGCGTACGCTGTGACATCGTGTCTACTTGTCTGTAACGTACATACACATTTGTTATGATTATATGAACGGAGGAGGGATCCGCACTGCCGAGAGCTAAAGACGACGATGACGACGAGAAGAACGAGTGATATTCCGCGTGTGGAGATGATTGAATTAGAGATGCGAAAGCGAAAATGGTCCGGTAACGTGATTACCATGTAATTTCCCAGATACTCATACTGTGTCGCTGCTATGCCTACGGTCTTGCGTGTGTATGCATCTGTAGGCACGTTTCTTCTGTAGCTCTTCGTTACCAGCACGAGATTTCAACTGTATGTGTATTCGAGTGGAGAGAGAGGAACCTGAAGCTGCATTGAATTTTGTGCTTTAGAGGATGAAGAAGAGCCTGTGTGATGTGATCTAAACTTGATGTTAGTGAAGTTCTCGCACTCGTCCACAAGCTCTTACCTTCAACAGTAGAAAGGGAAAAGGGGGAAGCCGGAGGCTGTCAAGAAATATCTTTTGCAAAAGAGAGAGAGAGAGAGAAAATCTCATTTTCCTAGCGTAAACCGGCTTCGATATTATTGAGGAGAGAGAGAGAAGCGACTGTGTGTGCGGGCTTCATAGTGAGAATTTCTACGGATATGAGAATGGAAGTGCGTTCCCTTCCTTCTCTTGGGATATTCCGCAAGGGAGAAATAGTTCTGTCATATACAACAGTAGGAAGTGCATCTTGCAGCGTCTATCTCCACTGCATCGTATGTATTTGTAACATGAGGGGAGCTGACGTTCGCTCATTTCGTCCTCGTTTCCGTCCTTCAATTACCCCGTCGTAGTTTTCCTGGTCCTTCATTTCATAACGATCAAAGATTAAATAAGAGCATATAGCGGAGAACCAAAAAACCTCACGTTAAACTTGTTAGAGATGACTCCGGAGCTGCAGCCTATAAAATTCTCATTTGGCTGTCTCGATCTTTCTACAACAAGCCCAGCTTCACATAACAACCACGACAACTCTATTTTGGCTCAGACCCTTCTTATCCAACTGAGCGTTTTCAGGGGAGAAGATATTGAAGGAGGGAGGAGGAATTGATTGATTTGCCATTTAGGTTAGAAGAAGACGATCCTATTGGACCAGATCGTTGCGGAATTCTCATGTTGTTCAATGCTCTGTATAGATTGCCCATTATTTTCATGGGTGATTAGGAAACAAGTGAATCCGATCATAAGATAGATTGATAATGGACCCCACATAGGTCACATGAAACATTCATCCTGCAGGCTGAAGGCATGTTATGTTCGATGGCACGTAGTAGGAGTTACTTTTCTACTCCTGCTGCACCCAGCTCCTGGACAAGTAGTATTCTTTTTTGTTCCCTTTATATTAAACGTCACCTTCTATTGTGCTCTTTGCTCAATCCTTGCTAGCTCACTACATAATGATTTGTGTCCAAATCAAATCGCTCTGAATTTTATCTTTCCAAACAGTACATGAATAGTCAGCTCTGCCTTCTTGTTGCGTTTTGCAGCTACGCGTTTCTTGAAATTTCACATTAATTTGGCTCTGAAGCTTTAAGGAGAGCACATTCCTCTGGTCTCTCCCTAATGATAGCTGGTGAATCTGGCGGGCGTTAGTAGGTCGGAACTTCCGGAGAATTTTCCGTCCAATTTTTTCCCTCGCAGCAAAATTTATTACTTCTTTTGATGCGTATTATTACGCCTACGCAATTTCCACGTAAACAGGCAAGGACAGAGTTGCTTTGTGTATACGCATCGATAGCATCCTGTAATATGTTTGCGCTACCTGCAGAGCAGAGAGAGCTTTTGGCTGAAATTTGGCGGAAAAACTAGCCGGAAATTGAGCCTGGGATTCTAAATTGCTTTCAGTTTCCAGAGAAGGGAGGAAGTTTTTTTTGGAAAAAAGTATCTGAATTCAATTTGGACGAGAGGAAGCGTGTGGATAAGGGTTTGCTATGAATCCCGTGGATACGGTTGGATGTAGTGGTTCAAGTGGCCCCGTGCGTAATGAGTCATTGGTTGGCAGAATCGATGTGAAATGGCTACCTGTGTGCCAAATAGTCCACGATAATTGCAGTTCTGCTACTCAATTAAGCGTCTGTTGAAATAACTAACCCTCTCCCTTACACCTTCATGCATAAAACATTCTCTGTGGAAGCATTTGGACGCTGTAAATGTCTCTTACTTGTCCGTACTTAAAGCCAAAAGCTCTATAATTTGGTTCGCTGCCATTTTATTGTGGGGATGTCAGCATTAGTTGAAACGGTATTGGTGATGGTTTAATAGTGCAACGAATGTTTATCCTTTTAGAAGGGTAAATGTGTAATATGTGTGTGGGGGTAATGATAATTAAAGTGTCGATATAAAAATCCTGCGGTTCTAGTACTGATGACTACTAGCAGGTTGGCAATATAAACCGCCATATTTGGGTCGGAAGTAAGTCTCATATTACGCGTGCAAAATTTGTAATCTTGTAGCCTTCGGTTAGTTATAATGGAATAGGAACGAGATCAATTACAGCTTCTCCATCAACGTTGTCGTTAGAAGGGAACGCTGTCGAGAATGAAGTGCCTATTCCATCCGAGTCGCAGCCAAGTAGACATTCTGGGCAGGGTTATGCCGATTCCTATGTAAGTGGTAAAGTAATGACAATAATGGCATGACTTCTACACACTAACTGCCCACAAAATCCTGTTAAACAGATACATACAGGAGCATGATGATGAGTTTCCTACAGTATACTCTCACATGCGGATGAGTTCTCGCTGTTTCCTTGGCAAATTTATGAGACCGAGAGGTAGTGTGAATTTTGCAAATTCATTTCCTTCGACAAGGAATATCCAAGGTACTATGTGTACAGCATTGCTATAATGCCTTTAATGTTTGTCAAAGGTACTTCCAAGAACACACGTAGCACTCTTCCGCCAAAGCACTAGAGGAAGTCTCTAAAATGACTGCGAAAACCATGAGCCCACACATAAAACTGTGGGGAGTTTGGGGTGTTGGCTACCTCCTGTGCGTCGCCGTGTAATAATCGCTGATGCGTGAGTAGAGTCGAAAATTGACTGTTTAATTTTTCTTGGCCATTATTGCTAACATTACCGCCTCAATTTTCGCATTAACTTCAGGCCTGCTGCTCACTTGGGAACTCATTTCACACATAGCGGAGAGCAACCGTTGATCCTGAAATCCTCTCCACAAATAATTCCCAGCTGTGCGCTGCAGGGTGAGTCCTCTGTTCGCATGGATCTATTTTTGGTCTATCAAGCAGCTGACCATTGCTTAATTGCAAGCCTTGCCTCTCCTACGGTCATCTCAGTAATTACTTTGCCTCTCCCAATGCAATGCTAAACAGATGCATAATTAACACAGGGCTGTGCGAAAGATCCATTAAATCATTTTCCGCTTAATTCCCTCCCATTTTAGGTAGCTGAATCTGCTCTTACTCTAGCTGTCACACGTAAACGGCTATTACTCTCATGGTAGTTTATACGGAAGTGTACACAGACTTCATGGATGCCATTTCAGAAGCGTCGCCTCTTACAATGGATACTACAAAGGCTATGTTTTGGACTCGCAGTTGAGTTGTGGGATTTAAATTACTTGGCAAGGAAGAGAAAGATACAGAGACACAGACACAAAGATTTCCTTGTACATGCAATAGCTCTCGCTAAATTAGAATATTGCTAGCCCAGACAAAACCACCAGGACGCATCCATGATGAACATGTCGGCTCTCTTCCGTGAAATGAGCTTCACTTTTGGAGAGCAGACCATCAAGACCAAAGTGAATGAGAGAGAGACGCACGGAAGACACAGATACTGTACACATTTGAAACTCAAGTCGAATTATTTCTTTCCCTTGTCTTATGAAGGTTCCGGCTCGTTTCAACTTACAGTCCGTAATACTTTACATCCTCTTCCAGCTCCTTATGCTGTGCATGGGTGATGGGGCTGAGGAATAATCGGATATAAAAATTCACCCCAGCAGTTCTAAATATGGTGTCTGTGTGCGGTGGGAGTAGTGGGGTAACTGCGGCTAATACAAGAGGATTCCTATGCAAATGCTAGCCAAAGTTGGCTTTTACACTGGAATTTAACTCGGTCGTAATGAGGAGAAAGTAGTCCGTGGGGTGAAATCAAGCAGCTTTATGTAAGTTAGCAGAAGAAAGAGAGAACTTCTTCTTCCCTTACACAATCCTATGAATAACATAGTACTGAGTTCACATTGGCTTCAAATTGCATATTAAAAATACATATGTACGTCCGTTCAGCTATCTAAAGGATAATACACGCCCGACTAAAGCCAATAATGCAGCTCAACTTAAGCTGTTGTACACATAGTGGTACAGGAGAAGTAGAGTACATTTCATATTCTTTTTAACTTTCATTTATCCAGCCCTTTAATCGTATGTATCATGAGCCACTACATGGAGCTCCTCAAGAGGTACTCTACTCTGGTTAGGAATGCACCCCAAGTCTCCAGAGAGGAGCTCCTGTAGGCTTGCACTACTTCAAACTTACGACTATATGCTTGTAGTTTACGTAGCCAACTCTCTGCGGAGTATGGCAAAGCAACCAGAGACTGGTATAGTGGTACATTCGAGCGTGTCTCACCTCTCAACTTCATGGTTTTCCAATAAGGCTTCTCGGTACACAGAGAACGGGTAAGTTTAATAATGTTGACTGAATGGGCTATAGCGTATTGGTGGGCGTGGAGGGAAATATGAGAAGTTGAGGTGTCTCATATCAATGAGGATTATTTTATTTGGTTTCCGATCCAACGGCTCCCACTGGGGTTAAACACTGCTCCTCTCAAGAGTCATGAGGAGATGATCTAATCGACCCTCTTATACCCTTCAGAATGACGACCCTCCTTTCATTTTTCTCTGTATCATGAACTGTATTATATTGCACACTGTGCGAGTGAGGAGCTCCCTCACTGTGACTATAATACCTGCACTAAATAGCTAAGCGACTCCGACTTAATGCGAGTAACGGAGATAAAGATCCCAGTTATTTATAGCTCCCTTCTTCGTACTCCATCTGCCCAAGCACTAGTGGTGAACACGGACCTTTAAGAAGAATCTTATTCGTGCAACTCCTTTGTAATTCAGTGTGTGTTTCACACACAGAGACAGACAAAGTTTCAAGACGTGAGAGCTGGCTGGAATGGTTCTGATTGAGAGGTGACCGAAAATACTACAGGAGGGAGGGAAAAGAAAGAAGTGAATGCATTCAAACGTGCTTCCCATCTGCATTATGCACCCCTCAAACTACGGAAGGAGGGTAAAAGACAAACAGGAGAAAGCAAGCATCTGCACTACGGAAAAACACATCTTTTAAGGGGAACGAGAGAGGTAGAAAGTTTGTAGGGGAAAGAGGAGGAATGAACAAAGACCATGTGTAATGCATTGTTGTAGAAAAAACGAGTGAGAATAATGTGGTATCTGTGGATGTGTGTAGGAGTCATGGCGGAGAATGGGTAGGGAGTAGAGTATGTGCAGTGTGTGCGAGTAAGCGTATGTGCATGTCTGTGTGTGTGTCTATTATTGAATTGGACAGGGGTATCCGTTAATGGATATTAGAGCAATGAGCCGAACAGTGAAGTATAGAGCAAGCTGGATGCTTAATGGAGAGATGCGGCCGTGTGCGGATAAACTGTTGAAAAAATTCGCTGGAATGAGAAAGGCAGGATGAGCTCATTCGAGGATTTTTTTTTCAACTCCTAACGATACGATGAAGATGTGGGGGAAGGAAAAGGAATACAGAGTTGACTTGCTCGTAAAATATAAACGATGTATCGACTCACAATGCGTGAAATTTCCTTCTCTCACTCACATACTAATGCCAATTCAGATGTAACGTGAAGTTTTCTCTCTTTCTTCGCGCCTTGACTGTGAACTTTACAGATTTATTCATTCACAGTAGAAGAAAAACGGAAAGACATCAGCGGAGTGACTTTCGCTCAAATTTACCATTCATCCTGTGGAAAAGTTTTCGTCTGACTTTCATTGCAAAACCCTTGTAAGCGAATAACCTGGAAAAATACTAGAAAATGTCCCTGCAGGCTTCATGTACACGGTTCTCATGCGTCTTTGTAGGTATTTGTGCGTGTGGTAGCTCGTGTATAAGTTGCGCTCTGATCTGCATTCTAGCCTTGCGGGCATCTTTGGACGAGTGAGAGAAGGATGAGAGTGAAAGGAAAGAGGAGACGATGTGTGGAAATTTGAAATAGTTCAACGAAAAAGATTATAGCCACGCCGTTTGCTCAGCGGCATCAAAAGAAGTTAAATTTTTTCGCTTCCATCTTTGACCCGTCCCTCTCGCTCTCGTATAGATTTCTTTGTAAAGCTGTTTTCACCAAACTTTTAACATTTGCTTGTGTACTATCCAGTATTCTCCTCAGTGGTAGTCGGAGTGTAGTCGAGCGAAAAATTCAGCCGAGCATAATAATCGAAAAAAGTCTGTCAATATTAAATCACAGGAGAGAGAAAGAAAGAGGAAGAGTCAAAGCTTTCTTCTTTCGTCTCTCTACTTCCTATGCATAGAATGCTTTAGAGCGCCGATTTACCTTTGTCAATACATTTCATGGCTATTGGACATTTCCAGTATTACACACACATGAAAGTCCATGGGGACAAGTAGACCGTGTGGGGCCAGTAATTGTTAGAGTAGCCTACGTGACGTGAAACTTTTCATTTGATATTTGCAAAATATTTCAGGTATTTGCGCGCAACGTATGCAAATAAAAGTGAACACCAGTGAAAACTGGCGCATGATAGTTGAACTAATTTCAATTAATCCATAAACAAAGTACTAAATTACAGGCTTTTGCTGAGTGTCCATTTGATCGTTTGATTTCATATGTTCAGTCGGGTAGAATGACATTGTTTGTAGATTCATGCACCCTTTTATTATTCTGAACCAAAGGAAAGGTCACACACGTGCGTGATTACATTATCCTCTATAGTTGTTTGATGTAAGCTCGAAAATTTCTTCATAGGATCCGAGAGCTCTTGCCCAATAACAAGGAAGAGGCGTGCTAATGACATGACAATGGCGCACTGGGGACATTGGTAGTAGTTGAATTCGAACTGAAAATTGCTCACAGAAGCGCTGGAGATGTTGATTGTGCGACAGAAAGCAGTGTACTCGAGACAAGATGACCCTCTGTTGTTTTAAATTTGAGAGGTAAATCATGTGGAGCAGGGACACAGAAATCAAATTATAGGTGGTGGAAATGATGATACTGACGAATATCCCTTCACACCCACCCACCCATGGAGTGCTCCTCCATATGGGGAGAAATAACATGCTGTTGTTCCTAGGCAATAAATCCCATGCAAGTTCATGCTGAGAAGCAGTAAAAGTAATAATTTCTGCTCCAACAAGGAGTATCAATATTGTTACAAGCAGACAACGTTGATGGTACACACGGATTCATATATT
>JAQIWI010002316.1:0-12789 GCA_034698825.1 Deuterosminthurus bicinctus | reverse complement strand
CTATCTCATTACATACAAAATGTATACGCACATCATGTTAATGAACATTGCCGTATATTTACAGGACCGCTATTCGTATGCTCGGATGTCAAATGATCACTCACCTCACTCTTGGTAGCAACGTACTGGGCGATCGTGCTCAACGGCGAAGACTCCAATTCCGATGCAGATATTCGCCGAACTTGGTCATCACCAAGTTTCAATTCAAATATGAAATCAAATGGAGTTCCCTGCTTGCAGATTCAGTTATTATTAAAGTTATTGGAGACGAGTAAGAATTATGAAACTGTAATAATGATTATATGGTACCTTTTCCAGAAGAACTTGTGTCACTGTCACAGTCTTGCTCTGTAATATAATTAAGATAAAAAGTTAGCACTTACAGTGAAGGGTCTTCACCAAGACAGATCCTACCTCTCTCCTAGTGAGTAGTTTATTCCTGTCCACGGCAAACGTTCCAGAGGTTCCACCCATCGTTGACATGGTCAGAATTTTCTCGATTTGGCTCTAATAAATAAATGAGCTAATTAAATATTTGCTGTTGACTATACAGAGTAAATGTTGTCTTACAGCCTCATAGAGGGGAACATCACGAAGGTAAACGAGACTCTGTTCACATTTCAATAGCCCTTGCGCTTCCTTCATTATCTTGGAGACCAAACGTTCCAAGCTAGTCTGCTCTTCGAAAATACTTTCGGCTAAGTTAAGCAGTAGCTACAAAGAAGCCAAAAATGGTTCTCAAATGGCCTTGATAATATGTTCTAAGTTTTTAAACTTACCTGATTTTTTCGGTACTCAGCAACTGACGTCTCGAATAGCTGAGCATTTTGGATACCAATGCCGCAAAACGTAAGATATCGCTGGAATATCTGTAGAACCGAACAGAAATGAATCATTGCTGCCTTTGCATGCTCGATGTATCAAACTTGCCTCAACGTCAAGCGATGTGAATGAGAAGTCGTCGCCAGCTTTCTTATTGATCACTTGAGCAACTCCAATGACTTCTCCTTCATTATTGCAAATAGGTAAGGCAAGAATGCTGTGAGTTTTGTAGCCAGTTCTGCTATCGACATCGTGACTAAATCGGGGATCGTCATAAGCATTTGTAATATTAACAATCTCTTTGGATTGGGCAACATGACCCACGATTCCGACTCCAAATGGAATTTTAATCTCTTCTCTTTTTGCACGTTCCAATGACTCCTCTGCTCCTGAAAGAAATCAAGACCCCAAAGAATGATTTCGACTGTGGCTTATTAGCCTGCAGAAGCTCTTTTTGTTATCACTTAAAAATAACTCACCTGAATCAGATGTTACATCAAAGAGCTTGGCAACTAAATAGCGCTGATCATGAGGCCCTCTGGCAAGAAACAACGACGACCTGTCTGCATTCGTCAAGTAGCTCACATTAACAAGAATCTTGTGACACAAGCAGTCGATATTCAGCTCATTTGAGATGTCTTTAACGAGCTCAATGAAGAGTTCGTTAGGATCTTTGATTTGTTTCTTCCAGCTATTGTTCCTTCGCCGTCTCTCGGCCTCATCATCAGCTGACGAACTTCGCTGTGAGTGCTCTCCAGATCCACTTTGATCCCTATCCTCAATCCCTTTACTTATATGAATATTATTATTGTTATTGTTGTGAGTCAAACTGTCAGCTGTATCACTGTCTCCATTGTTGTTATTATTATTATTAGCACCACTGCTTGACGAAAGCCAGTTGTGAAATCTGTCCGAACTTATTGAATTTCTTTTTGAGCTACGAAAATTGGAAGGAATACCATCTCCTTTCCTAGGAGTCCCACCTCCTGACCTCCCACCTTGTTCCTCCTCCGCTGCCGTGATGGATAGCTCATCCTCTAGGTCAGGAGCAGGAGACTCATTTCCATTAGCAGCTCCTTTCCTCCTTTTGAAAGCACCAAGTAAATTTCTTAGGTACAAATCTCCATTAGATTTCTCTGCTAGCCATTTCTCTAGGAATTCCGGATGGCTGTTCAGATAATTTCTTAACTTCTCCTCGTCCACTTCCTCCTCTTCCTGTCGTTCCATTACGATGTTTCACTCGCACATACAAACACACATACACTCAGTTGAGACCACAACAGCTTTCTCTTTCCTACTTCCTATCTACATTGTCAAATGACCAAATGACATTTTGGGATGACCAACAGGTTTTCCCCTCATCCTTTCCTCTTCACAACACCTCTCTCGCTCACTGTCTTTCCTCTTCCTCCGCAGTGGTACAAATGTCGAGAACAAATGTAAGAAGCTGATGAGTGGCAGTGTGTCATCCCACAACAGGATACTTTCATTTCAACATTCCTCTAACTACACGAACACACTGAGGAACACACAGTTTACACTAACCAAATGCTCGTTACATATGTATACCCCTCTCCTGCACTCACACAACCGCACTTTCTTCCTGTCCTAACATCTCTGTCCCAAGCCTGTCGCTTACGATGCATGCGGAAAAGGAGCAAGCACTGAGCATATGGGGATTCGAAAGCCTTCACCAGTATGGTATCTGGACATACATATAGGATTGGTTGTAGGTATCCAATGCGTTCAGAGCCTGCGGAGGATACTACTGTGTGGAAGGAGCAGTGGTATGGTGTGGTAGCTGTAGTCGTTTTAGTAGTAGCAGACAGTTCTTTCCACAGTCGGTAGCGTTATACCAGCAGCAGTATCCTCATCCTTTGCATTTCCCCAGAAGGAAAGGAGATGGGACAGTTTTAGGGTGTGGAGCCTAGACGTCCCTGCCTGTTCCTCTCTCTCTTTCTCTCTCGCATCTCCTGCACATGGCTACTTGAGAAAAATATATCCATGTATCTGATTTCTCGGCCACCAGAGAGCATTCCGTGGACAACTGCTCAAACTTCTAACAACTCCTTTTCCTCTGCCTCCCTCTTCTTCTGTCTTGAGCCTCTCAGTGTAGATCAATACTTTCATTCATGGATGAAACTCTCTCACGATGTTCATTGAGGTGGCCGTTTTTGCACACTCTCTGCCTCTTTCCCTCGCACTCTCGCTCCAATGATTTCTCCCTCTCCCTCTCTCTTGGGTGCCGTCTGGAGCAGGAGCGAAGCGAGTATGTAGACTTTCTCTCTATCCACTTGAAAAAGCAATGTCAAAGAATGTTCTCATCCGCCTTCCTCCTGGGTACGTATGTTTTCTTCTCCTTTTGGAACTGTATGTATTTGACAGCTGATGCGGTGGTAGTGCTGCTGGCCACAATTCTGGCTCTTGGCTTCTGGCCAACTGCGTGGGTGGTTCTCTTCATTCATCTTTCCCTCTTCCTTGCTCCTACTCTCTCTTGCTTTCTCTCAGTAACACAAACAAGCTAAAGGAATGGGACGAAGACGACAGTGAAGAAAGGGCTGAGAAGAAAGGGCTCCTATGCATCACGACTAAAGCACCCCCACCATTACAAATCCACATCCAATCACTTCTAATTCAACTCTCCTTTCTTCTTCTTATATAATTGAATATAAGTATAGGAGCTATAGCGAAAGCAATAAAATGGACAGCGTGGACGATAAAGAAATGGTCAATAAATTTCTACGAAACCATACTTTACTCTGCACTTGTTTGCTGGAGAAAGCAAGGAGGAAGAAAAAAGTCGAGGTGGAGGGAATGGCTAATGACAACAATTACTCAATGACCCTTAACTCTTTCTCTCTCTCTCTTGTCTTCTCTCACCGAATTTCTCTTGTTCAAGTGATTTGGATCGGAACGAAATCAAGTCCCCATCCACTCAATCTCTCCATGGGCTCAATTTTCTCCCACGCCTGCAGAATGCAGAATTGTTCCAATTATTGTCATCGCTTTTTATCCTGCCATAATATAATCTCAATGGACTAGTTGAATGGACCGGAGCTATTCTTAGCTCTTCTGATACGCCCCGTTCATAAAACTTACTACTGTTACGTAGTACAGGACACAGAGAGCGAGCCTAGCCCCTTCCGTGCCATAGACGAAAAAAGAGGCTGAGACGTAAGTCATTTACCCCCTGAGGCGATTGAATTGTTTCCAAGTCCATTTCATAGTTGCCATTATACGACAGCATGTGACGACAACGACACACATACACACACATGCCTTTTACAGAGTAGCGGGAGGTAATTAACTCTGACGGTTCGAAAGGGCCTGCGGTGTGGTCCATGTCATCATCATCACTCTGCTACTACTACGCACGTCATCAGTGTGTGTATACTGTATGACTTTCTGTATACATTGCTGCGGGCAGGGAGGCAGAAAGTCAAAATCTGGCCGCGACTCACTCCATTTCATCACTTCAATGGAAACGGACTGAAAAGAGAGTAGCAGTGTGTGTGAATGTGTCTCTCTCTCTCTCTCTTTCACTCGCTCTCAGTTACACATATCTGTCTATCTGTTGTGTACATTTTGTAAGGGAAATGCAAGCGTATTTTTCATGGTTGGATCGCTTGGCCCCTGTGCCACAATGATGGAGACCGGGAGAAATGATTCGTACTAAATGGAAATGGAGAGGAAAAAATCTCTACTGTTGGGCTTTATTGCTGTGGGAAATTGGGTTTCTAAATCAATTTGTGGGATTTTGGAATTAAAGCAGGAGCGTCTGTATGTTTTTGGCTCAAAGTATGTATAACTTTGTGCAAGGGGACACTACATGGGTGAGCAAGGGAAGGAGAGAAAGATGAAGAAGAAGACGAAGGAGACGAGGAAGAACCGCTGCTTGCGTGCTCCTGCTGCCCGGATTCAGATGAGTATAGGGAATGAATACTTTTTATTCTTATGGACCAATACTATTGCTACCACCAGGACGACGACTGGCTCACTACTACTACTACTACAAGAGAAGTGCTCTGTTCCACAGTTGGGGTCGAGCAGCTTCTTTCTGCTTGCTTACCATAGTCATAGAAGCATGGATGCCCGGTTTGGCCCGAGTTGGATCGATGAGCGAGCAGTATGCGTGGGAGGCTTCCCAGGGACCAATCCCAGCTGTTCACATGAAAAGTTTTCTCATGTACAAGAGCCCGTGAGCTGGATATCTTGGAAGAGTCGGATTACGGGAGTCGAAGAGCAAGGAGCTTTCCGCTCTCCGTCAATATTTGTTTTCACCACAGCACTTAGCTTTCCTTCACTCACTCACCCACCCTTGCACTGCATACTACCTGCCTCTCATTGACTGTCTACCTTGAGCACCATCGTCCCCACTCCCTTCCTTGCGGAGAGCCAACCGTGTGTATATTCAACAAGTCCGCCTTCGTGCTCCGACTTGCCCCAACTTCCTCCTCAAACATCTCCACAACTCCATCAATTAAAAGCAACTGCAAAAGGGCATTTGATCTGACGAAGTACTTAGCTGCCAATTGATAGTGAAGTAAAGCTAATTTTCCCACCACAACTTCCACCAGAACAACTCATCAAGGAAGTCATGGGGATACGAAGTGTGTGAAGACATAATTTCCATCCTCGAGCGAATTGGAACTAGGACCGACAAAGAAGAAGAGAAAGTGAAAGTGGGGAGATTTGAGGAATTCTTTCGAGGGCAACAGCAAGGAACAGGAGCAGCAACTCAAGAGGGATAACAACAAGTGCGTGTGTGTTTCTTTACCTGTGCACTCTCTTTCCTGTCTAAATGCCGTCTTAATCCCTGAGGACTGGAAATATGGTTCATGACGCGCTTCTTCCCACATCCAGCTAAATAACACCGCTGCACTAACATCATACAGACGAGCACACGGTCAGGAGAATAGACAAACGCTGGGATGAAAAGTTGTGACAATCAACTACACACGTCAATGTAACTGTTATTGTTATTCTTCTTCTTACTTAGATTTGTTACCCTTTATTAGTCTTCCAAAGATAAATCTGTTTTCCTGCCTCTGTATAATTCCCCTCTCTATTCTTCTTATACACAATACACAGATACACATACAAAGAGGAAAAATTCCAAGTGTTTGTCAATTAAAGGAAGAAAGTAAACCAGAAGGATTTTGAAAAATGGCTAGAGATAATTATAGAAGTGGCAGCTCGAGCTCAGTACTCAATCACACGTGGATTTGTATCGTCTGGATTATACTCTGCTCCTCGTCCCTAAGCTGGTCCTACAAAGAGCGCGTTCGTTCCAAATACGGGGTTCTTCGACCTGGCGGGGGTGAGCGAATCGGGGAAATAATGTCAAACGGAGTAGGAGAGCCTAGTTGTGAAGAGCTGCGAGCCATGTGGCGCTATCACAAACGGCAGTCAAGGCGAGCTGAGCTTACAAACCAAATCCCTGCTTTCGAGCCGATTTATTGGCAACTTCCTCCACCTGGAGCCATTAGCAGCTTCGGGCCACTTAAAAACTTTAAACTGGGTGGACGCTCCCGTTCCATGTATTCCCATCGGCATGGGCCCTATGGTCACATCAACTACGTCGGTTCACAGAGGCAACGAGTGAGGCCTATGGATGAGTTGATACGGATACAACCACCGAAACAACCTCAGCAGCAAAAGCAGGTTATTACTCAGCCTGTCATACATTTGAGTCCTCCTTCAGATGGGTCGCCAAATACTAGTTTCCAACAACTACAACAGCTCATCCTAGAAGAACGTCGGAAGCAGCAGCAACAACAGAGAGAGAATGGTGATGAAGAAAGTGAGGATGACGACGGCGACAACAAGTCCAACAAGCAAGAAAAGACTTCAGAGGGTAATTATGGAACACTTATACTCTCACCTCCAAAGGGCCAGAATGGTCGGCTGGCGAACAAACCTCCGGAAATGATGAGCCCTTTTGAGAAGCTTCGATTCGGTCACATGAACTTGGATAATGCTCTTCAAGATGAAACTGATGAGGAACCACAAAAAGAACAAAAGCGTGGACTCTTCTACTATCCCATCAGAACAGCACGAGTTCGGGAACGTGAGCAACAACAACAGATGACCCGAACAACAACCGCAAGCCCTCCACCAGCTAGCCCCAGTCTTCCGCATGCATCCATCCCTTCTGTATTTTCTTTCTGGCGACGGCAACTTGCTCCTCCGCAAGATACGCCATCCTCCATAAGAATGGTAAGCACACTTTGTCATGTTTCTCATGATTTTTGCTTTATTGTCACCTTCCCGAAAACTCCGTCTTCTCCTGACAGAGTCGTTAGATGTTGTTTGTATATATACATACGTAACTATATATCTATGTACCTCATATTATTTAGCATCGGGATCACCACAGAATGGACTTTGGTGAGCTGCGAAATTACATAATAATGTCACGGGAATACGTTGCTCGTGTAGCATTCCTTCGTCGTAATTACAAGAGTAATGAGACACGGATAGAGGCCTTATTAGCTCTGCTTCAATATCTCCAGCTTCGTTGATTTTGCTCTTAATTAATTCCGTTTTGGCTAATCTACTCTATGTCTCCGCTTATTCCTCCTTGCCTTGTAGACTCAGCTATTCATGAATGCCTTAAGAAACACCAAACATAATATGCACACAGGGATAGTTTAATACGAACAAGAGCGAATCTCGTTGGTGCCAAGACAGATTTATATGACACGCGTGGAAGGGAATAAATAAGCCCGTTTTCATTTGTTTCTCATATCCCGTCGTCGTCTTTCCCTTCTACCCGAATACAGTACATTTGCACAGCGGCTCTGTCTAATACTCCATAACTTCATGCCAGTCAGGGCAAGAGACACAAGCCTAAGCAGACATTTGATATGTACGTAGCAAAAGGGACGAAGCGGTTGAGCAAATAGGAGTAAGAAATGTACATGGTTTGTCATTTAGATTTTATAGGAGAGAGAGAAAATCCTCTGTGTCAGTAGGTATGCATAGGGAAGGGAGGAATCCGTAATGTAGAATTATACGGGCCGATAAAATCCTCACATTCCATTTCCTTCAACATGGATGATGATGATGCCTCATCTAAATTTGATGTGGGAAGGCAGTTGAAAATCGTCGTCGTAGTCGTCATCATCATCACAACCACCATACCCATTTCCATGGTTCTGGTGGTCACGCTGGGAACCAAAGTCTTTGTTGCTGAATTCATCAATAGAAAAGAGACAGAGGAAAGGGATAGAGCGAGGCTTTTTCCTCCTCCCCCGCACTCACATATACTTAAATCACAAAGCTTTTCTCCACTTGACGAGAGCACGGGCGCGTTTGGAGAAAGAGTCGATACAGTAGAACTACTTTCAAGTGGGATTACCCCAAAAGGATCTGTCTGTACAAACAGAAAGAGATAGAGAGAGAGGGAGGCGTACGTATTGAAAAACAGTGGGAAGACACCTACATACCTACATATCTCTTTTTCAGGGAACCACCTAGCCTAAATAGAATAATTTCGCCCAGCCATTTTTACTTTCTACTATTGCATGCATAAATCCGATCTCCGCTCATGGGGAAGTCCTTGGGTTGGCACTGCTTCTCTTTCCTTCCATTCCTAAAATGTCAGGAAGACAGCAGCAAGTAGTATGTGTTTTTCTCACTCAGTCAGTCAGGAAAAGTGAGGCATTCTTCAGCATAGTAAGTAAGTGAACCTTTTTTTTTGACAAACCCTAGCTCCATCCTCAGCTTTAACAGAATCTCGTTCCTTTCTCCCTCTCACAGGCACACATCACTCCTTCACTCACACACATGCACACATATAAAGTATTATGCATTCTTTTCGGACACAAAGCAAGACACTTTTGGCTTGACAAAGAGTCAGCTAGTGAGTGAGAGAGAAAAAGAGCCTTTCCTTCACAGGCATGAGCTTGTTCAAAGGGAATGAATGTTGGTAAATAGAAGAGGGGGATGCGATGTTGGTTTCACATGGAAGAAGATTCTGTGAGAGACTTTTTACTGTTCCTTGTCCCTAGTCGTCATCGTCCTGCTCGTGCCTCTCACATTATTGTTCCCAAGCCATAAGCTTTGCATAGATAATAGATATAACTTGATATTACAAAAGTCAGCCTGTTTAAAATTTTCCCTTGTTCCTCAGGAATAATAACAAGGGATGGGAGAGATTGAGACAGTATGCTAAGGAGCAATATATTCTTCTCCCAGCTCTCCTTTTACGCTCCTCCATCAAGATCATAATGGGGAAGAAGCGTACTAATTGTGGCTGGAAGGGAATGTATCTGTGTACATGTTGGAATATGCTAAAAGGTAGTGCAACACGTGGTTGGTACTGAATCATGGTAAGAGGAGAGGAGAGTGAAATCAGAGACGCACGAGGGGGCTTAGCTAGTGTTTGCTACTGGATTAACTATGGCTTATGACGGGACTAAAGGGGGAAACCTGGAGGAGAAAGTGACATCAAGTGTATGGATATAGTACGTTGAAGTGTACAAGGTTTTCCTACAATAGTTGTTGTCGGGACCATGTTGTTTTCTCTAAGAGCGCTGCTGTTGATGTTGGTGTTGTTCCTCAAGTTATTATTGTTGCCTCCGCTCCGTCTTTGCCATAATTGAGTCAGTGATAGGACGAAGGAGCATTAGGAGAACAACTGGGAAGCAGCAGCAGCAGCTGCGACTATTACTTTTGGTCGCTTGAGTAGGCAGACGACGACGGCGAGTTGTGGATGAAATTCATAATAGGAGTTAATGGTTCCTTTCTAGGAAATATTTGGAAGAGAAAGCTCGAAGTGGATGAAGAAAGTGGGTGGAAAGGTGGTAACACGGCACCCTGAGTGTCACAAGAAGAGATGAGATACTGTTGCCCGCACGGGTGGTAGTTTTGAGTTCAAGTTGTAATTGTTATTACACTCGATGAAGCTTTCAGATAGTAAGCATGGAATCTCATCGCATATGCAATATATATACGGGTGGGGAGGGAAATCAAGGATGGATGTCAGTCGTATGTACGTGCATAGAGTTAGAACATTCTGAGATTATGGGAAACAGGCCCATGCCGGGGCAAGAGTGGCGGTGATAATGAGTGCTCCTATATACTATCCGCGCTGTATTCATAGCATAATTGCCCTCATTTATTCCTAAAAGCTAGTGGCTCTAGCAAATTTGCCAGTGTATAATTGATTCTTCCTGTCGCCAGAACCAACAGGATTGAATCTCAAAGTGGAATAATAATACGCTATTTAGAGATGGCTTTTTCATGAAGCCAAGCAGGATGAGGAGTAGGGACGTCAACGAGTCTCTCGGATGACGTTCTTGGGATGATCTAATTTTATTCGCTTCAAAGGTCTTAGATAATATGATTCCAGCATGAAAAGCGCCATTCTCACTTGGTTTGAGAAAGCTCGGAATATGTTCTTGCGTATGGATAGCTATCACCATACTGTCTCTTGCTTTTCAAAGACCATGGGTGTTCAGTGGACCGTTAGGACCTCGTTTGATTCTGTTGCTGGGTGTCAGGTGCGGTTGTATGTTTGCATAGTATAAAAACCATACAGGGAAAATTTACTGAGCTCACCCCATATCCTCTCAGCACACATACACGAACACACTCCACGCACACACATTTATTGAAACACTTGAAGCATGGAGCAATGAAGACACGTGCTGATGTACGTAGCAGGTAGAGTAATTTAAAATGAGACGGAAATAGAGACGGTGGACGTAAAGGGAAAGGTTTCACATAACGCATTCACACCGTCGCTTGATTTTCCCCCTCAGTGATGATGAATGAAATATGAAATGACGAAAACTGACAATCTGTTCACCGCTACTGTCACCACAGGTTCACTGGAAGGGTAAAAAGATCACGTAATTCATCAAGCTGCCTCAACCATGGAGATTTTTATACTTGAGGCAATGGACTTGTGTGTATAGAGCCTGTGTATGTGTGTGTCATCGCCCACGCAACAACTTTCTCTGATAGAACTTTGAACGGTCTCATGTCTATTTGAAGAGTAGAGTTTTAAATGGCTACTATTTCCCACTAAAGCAAGTGAAAGACACACGTCTACATTATGACCATCATCAGCGAGTCATTATCATCTGCTGCTACTATATATGTCGTTACTAGCACACACACATAACCACGGGATATTTCACACATTGTCCAGCACAGCTAAGAGTGGATACGAGTGAGTTAGCTGCAGACCAGCTGTGAAACTCATAAAATGCTCATCGTCCTGCTACATGTCTCTGCCATTACTTTCCCATGTTGGTGACATAGAGATTGAGACGACGTAAAAGGCTGACAAAATATCTAATAATAGTGTATCCAATTCTTCTACCTACTTGCTCCATGAACAAGAACAATAAAAAAGGCACTGTGATGATGATGATGATGATCACGACTAGAGTGAGCTTTCATTCTTTCCACCTTGTTGCCTCTGAATAAAAAACTTTTCAATTATTATTCAAGCAAAAGGAATACTTTGTGGCAGAGTTTGGCTCTGAATTAATAACTCACTATAGTTACATATACTTGTTATTACTGGAGAGTATATATTCATGCATCAGTCTCTCTGATTATTCCACCTTTTCACCATCATACAGGACTTCTTGTTGGCTTCCGAAGTAGAGTAGGAGGAAGACTCGATAGCGCGGTATGGATAGAGTCTGTGTATTAGTACGTGCCGTAATACATTGTAAAACTTTTCAAGATTGGTAGAAAGATTTTTGGCCATTCTTCTCCTCAGCGAGCTGTGTTCCTCGGCTGTCAGCATAGTTGTGGTGTGAGTGAAGGACATGTGAGAGTGAAAAGCTTCATAATTGCAATGTACAGTTGAAAGGCTTCCCTTATTTCCGTCTACAGAGCTTTTGAATTTACATTTTCTTTGAAGTTTGCTTGGCCAAGAGTGAATGAGGCTTTGCTCAGAATAACAGAGTTGATACAACAACATCGCACAAGTTTAACCTTTGGCCTATATTAAGAAATATACTTTTGCATTTGGGAAGAAGCATTTGTCTCGCATGACTCCGTAATACTAATGCCTGTTGCTATACCATTGTCACAGTACTATTTGTTTGATAATGTATTTCTCTGTCTGTTGCTCTGCACAACACAAGATTTCAAGTGGTGATTTAAATTATTGGTCCTGTACATTATACCTTATTTTTGCGCTCTACTTTGCTAGCGTCCGCGAGGGTTACTCGGGACAAGAAAGAAGAGTAAGGCTTGGCTTACACCCCATTCGCTAACTCAGGCAATGATCCGGACCGTCTTTTCTAGGTGGACACGCTCCCTTCCTGTTCCCTGGTTCAGGGTCTTCAATGCACTTTGAACCACCATTGTACTTGCTCCGGAAACGGTCTCTATCGTTGCTCTCACGGCCAGTGTCACTTTTTACCCACAGGTAATACGACATACTCTTCTTTTGTAGTTTCTATAGTTTCATTCACTCTCGCTCCCCCACTCTATTTCTTCATTCTCTTGCCGTCTTCTTCAAACGACAACAGCTACTGAAAACCGCATATAACCTTTGCACGTTCACCTCTATCCCAGCACCAGTCTCTCGTCTCCCTTCTGATCAAGCATGGCTTATTGACAGGAGACTGACTGTGTATCTCAGTTGATTTTATTATCTCTTCTTCACCAAGACAGCGAGAGGGGCAATGAACAAGGGGACATGGTATCTTGTCAGAGTTGACTATATACAATAAATGCGTAGGATGATAATAGTGGGCAAAGTTTGACGGAATATGCAGATGTATGTGTGGAAGAGGTGATTTATTAGTTCCCCCTTGTTCAAGTTAGTTGATCACACTGCTTATTTCTACCCTGAGCCCTCGAATAAAATTTCCATCCATCATCCTCAAGTAGCTCCGTAGAAAAAATTCCAATCTCTCCTCTCTATCTTTCTTCTACTTCTTCTTCTTGTGACTTGAAGGGAAAACAATCAGAGGTGTTTTAGTAGAAGAA
>JAQIWI010002315.1:0-12799 GCA_034698825.1 Deuterosminthurus bicinctus | reverse complement strand
GACTGGAACTCACTCAAAATTTGGTATTTAAGATATCAAGTTGGGATAATGCGATCTAATTTGGATGGTAGTGAGTCCGAGATTCTCATACCAGGTAAAAAGTATTACAACTCTCTTCCATTACAAAGAAATGGAATTTTAAACCAACAGTATTCCAAAAACATTAGATCAAAAGTCAATGCTGATGGGAATGACGATAGAACCGACCACTGGAAACTTTTACTACGGCAACCGAACAAGTAGAACCATCAGAGTTTGTAATAATAATGCAGAAAAATGCTCAACGATTGCCAGCAGTAGCGACTTGTCTTCCATCAACGATTTTGCAGTCCATCTATCTAAAGGGTGCGGTCCTTCGTGTTTAACTTTGAACGCTGGCTGATTTAAAAGTTGTGGCAATCGATTTCAGGTTGCTCTTCTGGTCCATTTACAACAACAAAATAGTTCGAGCAAACTTGGATGGCTCAAACGGAATAATTGTGATACACGAAAAAGAAGTGTGGGGAATCTACTTGGACGAGCCTGAGGACCGACTCTATTGGGGCTCAGCACGAGGAATCGGAAGTTGTGATTTCAATGGACAAGACATTAGGAGGATTCCAAATATGAGTACCAAGGTTCAGGCTATTGCTATCAATGGCGACCAAGTATATTATGCTATTCCGGATCCCCACAGCATCCGTGTTATCTCTAAATCAGGGACGAACTCTAGATTGGTCACCCAGGTGACCCATTCTATCTATCACATGGCCCTTTTCGGCACGCAAGTTTCAAACCAACCAGCGAATCCTTGCGAGAATTCCGAATGCGCTCATTTGTGCGTTTTAGTTACTCGTTGGTCATATCGTTGTTTGTGTCCTGACAGCATGCAACTCAATGCGGACGAAAAAACTTGCAGACTTTAGCATATTACATTTGTCCGCCTGACGTAGGAACTTTGGGTGTAACTGTTTAGAAAATTTTAGGTAGAGGCTGACCCATTGGCCACTTTATAACGTGGCTCAGCGTTTGACCTATAGAGCTTACCAAACTTTTAGCATATCATGTTAGTTATATTCGTATCTACTTGAGTTCACAAGTTCCATTGGAGATTAAATAAAAATTCTAAACGTGACACACACTTCCTGAGTTGTAACTTGTAACCAATGTAAGATTTCCAACTGACTTTATGGCTTATTTGCTCAGAGTTTTGCATGACGGAAACTATCGAACGATAAAACTGGTGAGAAAACTTCTGCACTTTTGGCACATTCCTTGTTAGTATGACCAAAGGGGCATCACATTGACTTATTAAACAGTTTTTCCTAAGATGCCTGCAAACTAAACGATACGTGTAATGCAGTGCTTTGGCAAGCAGATTGGAAATAGCTCACATGGTAGCCGCTAAACCCCCGCAAGGTGATCAAGCAATTTTTTAAAGGTGAGCTCATCTGTGGATAGGACACTCCTAGGGGAGTCATTCCACCTTTAATCTTGATGTGCCTTGCCTACTCGCGGATTACTCCAGAAAACCCAGTTGAATTTTTTTTGAAATCGAAACTGGCGATTTTCTTACGAAAATTAACAAGTAAATTTTGGGCCAACATGCAAATGGAAAACTACGTAGCATTTCAATCACATTTAACATAACTTCAATTTACTGTTGTTATTATACTTAAATGTTCAAGTTTCAGTTTCATCAGCCTCACTATCTGCTTGACTTGTGTTGCCCTTAACAGGTCTTGAATGATGCTGGAAATATTGCCGGGAGTATCACTGGAAATGTTGACGGAAATATTGCCAGAAATGTTTCTGAAAGATGGAAATGACAAAAAGACCCACTGCACTTTGTTGTGTTGCCCGTAATTAATTTATAGAGATGGAGAGCATGGAGAGGAAGCTTTGCTTTGGATGGAATGAGTCGCTGCTTGAGACTTAATAAACGGAACGACAGTGCGGTGTAGATTGGTAGTGACATGAGAGATTTAAACGCTATGAGGCTGGCAAAAGTCTAGAAAATATTTTATAAAAGTTTACAAAAATACTGCTACTTTTATTTATGAATAATTTGTAGGAAATTGAGACATTAAAGAACGTGAATGGAAGGGAGTCGAGGCTAATTCTCGGTCGTGGCATGAAAAAGATACCAAATCTTAATTTGCATACCTTAAATGTTTACTCAATAGTTTGAAGGGCCCAGGGCCTTCAATCATCTCAGCTGCTCGATAACGCTTGACACTTTCACAGCATATCGGAACAGATCAACCATAAATCCACCGTTTAATTCGAGCCCTTTACAGCCATATTATCTCTTTACCAAGCACACAGTAAGCCTTGTAAACATACACTCCCCAGTCTTCATTCCAAGAACCTTCCAATGGCTTGGTTATGTGATTCGCTGCTATAACATACCTTTTAACTATGTTCTGTTCTTCATGAGCTCAGAGGGAGCTTCGTCATTAAGCAATCGGAACCTGACCCAGTTAATTGAAGTTAATTCACCTGCGACCTACATTCTAGTAGTGGACACAGAAGTGTATCTGATTGGCTTGGCACATCTCCTTCAATCAAAAAATTATTTGTTCCAAGTATCGACCTTGGAAGATGCCTATATTCGTCAGCTACAGCAAGCCATTCATGCAGATCTTCAACAGAATCAAGTTATTGCTCACTGTTTGTTACCTCTTGTACCGTGCAAATTCGTCAAAACTCGTCGTAAATCAGTAAAGTTGCCTAATATCTGCGCAGCGAGTTTGCTAGCTGAACATTTTAACCTGACGTATTGCAAGGTTCGCTTTTACAATGACGATCAATGCGGGGTCGGAACCGAACTGATTAGTATTATTAGAATAGACCAATTCCTTTACAATACCCGTTACACCAGAGTAGAATCCATTAACTTTGACTATGTTAGTTATGCTGTACAGTATCGGGAGCACAGTTTTATTTGCATCGTCCAAACTCGCAAGAAGGGTTTGGCAACCTTTGTTCAGGCTTTTGACCTTCTGACTTGGATTATTACTGCAACAGCCTGCATCTGCTTGACGGCAGCAATAGCTGCTATGTCCACTATAAAAGACTCAAGCTTGGGTGCCAAATTGCAAGGATCTGCTGCGGTTGTCCTCATGCTGCTAATCGATCGGTTCTATGGATATGGCGGAACAATGCGTAACGCTTCGAGGCAGATTATATTCGTTCTGTTTCTGTGGGCGTTTGGTGCACTTATGCTGAACATGTGCTACAGCGGAGGCATGGTGAGTGAGATGACTTCACCTTCTATTCCAAAACTGCCTCAAGATATGAATGATCTTGTCGTGGGAACGTACCCTGTAAAAACCAACGCTTTATTTACTACCAAAATAAACGGCACGATAGTCTATAATCAGTCTTATTTTGACTACGTAATTGATGAGTATCTTAAAGAATTTTCTGATCAAAACGAAACACTGTCATCACTTCTGTCTCAATTTAAAAGTCTGATAACTTTAGTGTCAGCGGACTACATTTTAAGGCAGAAAAACGAGACTTCTAGGGTAGTGCAAGTTTTTGCTGCCTTAAATGAGGACGTTAAGGCAACTGGGATATTGCACGGCATGAAAAAACTGACAGGCAGCGCCTTCTCTGGTGGAAGCTTACCACTTTTCAATCAACAAATTCCTGTTGGCATTCAATCTAACTTCCTCTCACCAATGTTCCAAAGTTTTTTCGCAAGAATATTTCAGTCTGGAGTATATGAGTACTGGCGGGATAAATACTCCGCTAATTGGGTTTTCTCCAAGGTTCTTAAACTTTCCAGATCCAGCGTCAACTTTGGATTTGGACCACTGGAGAGAAATCAAATAAACCTTGCAGCTATATGGCGAAGAACAGATTCATTTGTAAATGATGTAACAACCTGGATTGCGCTAACAGTGGACATCTTGATTCCAGTGTTCAAATTGTTTTCTATAAGCGGCTTCGTGTCCTTGGCTGTCATGGTATGTGAAAGCTGTCCCTGGAGATCATTGTTATGTGCATTACTTGGCACGGTTGTCAATGCCGTGTTCCATTCGCTTGAAATTCTGTGGAACCTAAAAATAATGCTCAGCAGGGCATGTACGTGCATTAAACGCGTCAAAAGGTAGAACGCTGTCTAGTTGGCATCTTCTTTGCAGGCGACTGTTTTTTTATGCCAATAAATTTAAGCTACTGTGCAACACATATAAAGTATTATTTATACTCCTTGATGACCTTGTCCATCACAGAGCCAACCTTGTTCAACGACATTAAATCCAATGGTTTGTATGGTCTCTCTAAAGCAGCCAAGCAACGAGGAGCGTGCTCAAAAGTGTGATCATCATCAAGATTGGGTAAGGTGAAAAAGGAAGAGAAATTAAATTGAAATCAATCAAAACTGATCGATTACAATTGAATACAGATAAATTTAAGAATTAATTTTCGGGGAAAGCTTTCCGTTTTACTCCATTGTTCAAATCCATGGAAAAGCATGGAAATGCCTTTATCTCTTTCTCTTGCTTTTCTTTGGATTTGAACGATGGCCTCATCCTCATTTCAGAATCACCATGATAAATACGCAAATTACTAAAAATCCAACATCCAACAGGATAACAAATGGTGACGGTTGCAGCTGAATATTTGCAGTACATACATTTAAGATCAGGGCCTCACTTCTGGCCCTGAGGTTTACATTCACTTTCACCGTATTAATTTACATACATTACTACATGGCCAACGAATGCCTTTTGAAAGTCGGCAGAAATTTGAATTTTTCTGTGGTCCCCCTTTAATTTAGTACAAACTCATCAACTCATGTTAAATCCCATACGGAAAATGCCATCTTGCGTTTGAAGCGTAACAAACTAGATATTTTCATAATGGTTCGCCCTTTGGCTATAATTATTTCTCATGATAAATCCTATAAAAAAAATTAGGATTTTCATATTTTAAGGATCATTGCACACTATGCAAGCCATCGAATCGCTCCCAATGAAACGGATGCAAGTGTTTGAAATGTCTTTTGAACAAACGGCGAACGTTTTGCCGCCGCCAATTCCTGGCAATAAAGTGTTTGCGGAGCCGATTGAAAACTAGCGGGTTGCAGGTGCCAATGGAGGACGAGCACACGGTGGAAGTTACTTTGACAGCACCAAAATTTAGCGTCCATCCAGAAGAAGGCAACCAAGTACCACCTGGTGGGCACTTTCGAGGGCATTTTTAAAAATTTTGCGGTAATATTTGAATTTTTCCACTACGAGAACCGGAACCTGCGATGTTAACTTAGTTTATTGGTGGGTAATTGTAACAAGCAGATTATTGCAAGGTTTCTATGTAGAATTCCCTTTTCCAATGAATTTTCAAAACTCCCAAATGGTCTCAAAAAGGCCCAATCGGTCTCGAAAATGCCCAAAAAGCCAAAACATATCTGCCAGTTTGGCCAAAAATTCAGATTTTTTCTTCATGCCCGGAAAATGCAAAAATGCCTTAATTCCCAGGGCATTTTGGGCGGGCATTTATTTTTGTCGATTCCTATCTATAAACTTTATAGCATTCTGTGCCAAACGAAATAATTAAAATCTTTAAATTTCTTCCAAGTGCAATGCCCATTTCGGAGCATTGGGTGGTTAAGATCAAATTAAAGACATACGATCATAATGCTTGATCTTAATATTTAACCCTCTGGATTACTAAGCGACCCCTAAAACTTGTGATTGTTGTAAATGAGCTTAGACCCATGGTCATTTCTATCCTCACGAAATCTAATCATCTAGCACGTACACGAAGGTCGTATGATCTTGACAAGACTGGACTCTGGAAAATGATCTGAGCAATCTAGAACTTCGTGTCGGTCAACGCCTACCCAGCAATAACGAGAACAACAACAAAGTTCACATGGGCAAATGAATACGGGTTTTCTTTATATTAGTATATCCACTTTAGCCATTTGACATTTTATACGTTAAGCGTCAGAAGAGAAATGCATTTTTGCACTTTACGATGATTTCTCTTACCTATTAAGTTTCCCATGTAAAAATTGCTATCAGACAGGGGCAGCTCAGCGACGAAGTCAACAACAGTTCCGAGAGGTTGCCACTTACAGCTACATCCGACATAATTTCTAGATAAGCAGATTTATTGAGAATGAGAAGAACATTAAGATTAGACTGCCTCACACATTCACAAGAAGAGCTTTCATTCAACTTTGCTGAATCATAACCCATCCTATCAATTTGATGAATATTGCAATGCAAGAGCAAGCTACGTCACGTCTAGTGAGTCATCACGTGGCTGATCTATACCCGACATTCACCCATTTTCTTTCTACGTTGCTTGCTTTTTCAAATGACTTGAATCTGCTGCTCTAGATCGAAGGAATTATAAGATTGATCTGATGAAACTGATAAAGAAGCTTTAAAAATAGAAAAATTCAACTTTGATTGAGTGTCACAGATTTCCCAGCACCCAATGAAAACTACATAAAAGATATTGTAAACTTTAAACATCTGTAAGATTGCTCCAAGTTGTTTATCAAGTGTGACTTCAGTTGCTAATTTTATTGAAAGATTTGTAAGCCTTTAAAGTGAGACATTTTAATTGCAAAGGAAATGTGAGAGACTGGACAGTGCCAGAGCAGAGACCTCTCAATGTGCATCTAAATCATATAAACACTTGACTCGTCTCAACTGAATGAACCCAACTACTGACCTTGATGCATTTAGTTTGATTAGAATGATCATACTGACAACAACGCCGTTTAATTCATCAAAGCTAAAGATCAAATCAAAGATAATGAAAACGCTTGACCTTGCTTACATTTAAATCTCTTGGCCTTCACAGGACTCAGTATAATGACCTGAGCAGTCTAGAACTCTGTGTAGGTCAATGCCTGCCCAGCAATGACAAGAACAAGAACAACATTGTCTACATCCACATGGACAAATGATTTTCGAGGTTGACTATAAAATTGATTTCACCAGGTCAATGCATTAGCAAGGAAATTGAAAAGAGTTCATTCGTACTCTTTTAATTCATCCCAACGTATTTCAAGTGACTTTAATTTTTTTGGATAATCATATTTTTTCATATGGCCCCATTTGCACACTTGAAATTTTCGAGGCGAACTGTCACACGAAGAACCAATTTTCGCATTTCAAGAAACAGGAATTTGTCACATGTTCCTTCCTGTGGCCTACTAATTTTCCCAGGTAGAAGATTCTAAAAGACATGCAAGCACAGCCTAGTGAGGAAGACAACAACAATTCCCGAGAAATTGCCACTTAAAGCTAAACAGTGCTTACAAATGCTTCAAGGTTACAGACTGTCGCTCTCACACAGATAAAAGCATTCATTTCCCTTTGATAACGAACACGACGATGACAGCTTTAGTACAGTGAGTCATCGTGTGGCGAAATTTAAGTCGCAGAGGTTAATCTCGCTTCCTGCTGTAAGACAACATAAAGCAGTCACAGATGTCCACAGTTCCCATGAATTCGTATGTAGCTTTCATTTCATCTTATGGAATCCAATGACACACACTAGCAGATTTGTGTTGCTTGAAAGCCTTTCATCCTGAGCTCATGAGCTCAATGGAATAACTCCTCTGCTCAAGAGAAGTCGAGTGAGATTTTAAAGACCAAACAAGCCAGTTGTGTCACATCTCTAAGCGTTGCAGCTCACTAAAGCGTTGCAAATATCTGCCACAATGTCTCTTGCACTATTGTCGTTGAGTGTGTTGGTGGTTCTAAGCAACTTTATGCTGGAAAATGTGGAAGGGCAGGATAGCTCCACCGTGTTTCAAGCACTGCAGACTTTAACCAAAGCAGTGGAACGCCTTGAGGCGAAAATTCACTTGCAAACGACTTCTATGAATAATATTGAGGCCAAGGTTGAAATTCAAGCGAATAAGTTGAGTAGGGTGGAAGCTTTGCTGACCGACTCGGCCACCAAGGAAGTAACGCAGGCGAATCTTTTGAACAACTTAGGCACAGAAATAGATCTGCAAGCAGCAATCTTAAGGGGCTTGAAAGCCGATTCAAAAGTGCAGAACGATTCTCTGAACAACTTAACAGCAATGCAAGTGAATTTGTTGAGGACTGTTGAAGAAAGATTCAGTTTGTTAGGAAATCTGGTGAATAATGTGATAAATGAAGACCAAACGCAAGAAACTTTATTAAATAACCTTGGCATCAAAGTGGATACACAGGCAGCCTTGCTCACGAGCTTGAATGCAAATGTAACCTTGCAAGCCACGTCATTAAATTACTTGGAGGCGGAATCAAAATGGCAGAAGCAATCGCTTAACAACTTACAGAGCACAGGAGCCAGGCTAACAAATTTGTTGAGTAACTTAGAAACCAAAGCAGATATCCAAGCAACCTTGTTAAACACTTTACAAGCCCAATCAGATGTGCAAGGAACTTTGCTGAACAATTTGGTAGCCCAAGTTGAATGGCATGAGCCAGTTGCACAGTTCATAACCAATCGAACAATTGTTGCATTTCAAGGCGATGATGTGGAGATGTGGTGCGTTGTTCATGGGACGTGAGTGCAGCTCCATTGATTTGAATCTGTAAAATCTATAAATTCTAAAATGGTTCCATTGTTTGTCCTTAATTTTGTTCAATATTTCCAGACCTTTACCTGAAATCAGATGGACACGAGAAAATGGTACACTGGAGTCTGACCGATTGGCGGTTGAAAACAATGGGAAGGTCTTACGAATCAAGAACGCGCAATTGAATGATGAAGGTTCATACGTCTGTGTTGCTGCCAATGGCGTAGGAACTCCGTCAACTCAATCGGTTCGCCTCGAAGTGTACGGTAAGTGAGCTACAATACAAATTTGGCTACTTTTCTCGCACTAATTGCAGAATGAATGCTTAAAAGGTTATCCTAAACTGAACAACTTTGACTTACTGATATTGAGACTTTCTCAGGTGAAGCGGAGCAATGCAGCAGAATTATAGAGTCAGACAGCGGAACCCTTACAATTAAAACTTTGAGCACCGGCTGCCTTTGGGTTATCAAGCTGCAGAACAAGACTGGCTTTCGTTTGGAAATGGATCCTCCCATGACCGAGCCCATTTGGGTCATTCCTGAACAAAGTCCCTCCAACTCTAGTGTTCAATCTATTCAGTAAGTCTCAATTTCTAATTTCTGTTGAGTTCCTTTTGTCAATTTTTTAATAAAACTGATGTCGATTTTCAGACTAAGTGGTGCCGAGAATGGATCCCACGAATTTCGTGGGAAAAGCCTGGGAATTGTGGTGCCATCTGGACGTGAGAGGACGACTCTCAGCTGGACAGGATTGGATTTGGATGGTTCTGGAGTTTCTTCAAGTACAAAACTTGTGAAAGATTTGGAAGGAACGTCGGAATGGGAAAGCACGGGAAGTCAAGTGGAAAATGTGTATTGGGTGTTTGATCATGAATTTATTGAAGAACTAAACTGGGCACTGATCACTTCATCCACAGCACGAGACCAGGAGAATCCTTGTCAGAATATTTCTTTCTCCGTCTTGCAAATCAAGCCCGATGGAAATGTCAGCGAAATCCGGAAGTAAATGTTTAAAGAATTCCTCCATTAATGAAATACTTCTTTCAGTACGTGTTCTAATTTAAACAATGTAGTAATTTGATCATTTGTTTACAAGGACTTGTGATGGTTCGTCGGAGGGATCTCTTAAGTTTGAAGTCAGTTCTAAACTTTTGGTTCTTCTGCATATCAAATCTTCAGATTCCGCAAGATCAAAACTGCAGGTCTCATGGAGAAGCCTTGACGAACCATTCAAGAAAAAAGTGGACGGAATTGTTGCTGGAACCGATTATCACGGGGCTTACGTGGTCCCTTTTAATTACGGACAAACCCAATCAGTTGTCTCAGGAACAATTTTAGGGCTGACGTTTGACTGGTACTCACGCAGAATTTATTATTTGAAACGTGGAGTTGGGATAATGCGATCTAATTTGGATGGCAGTGAGTCCAAGATTCTCTTGTCAGGTATGAAGGTACAGCAACTCTCAAACTCTTTTAAAGAAAACTAATTTGAAATTGACTGTGATTGAAAAACTGTAGATTCGTCAGTACTTTTCGGAATGACCATAGAACCGACAAGTAGGAACTTGTACATTGGCAACCGATCAAGTAGAACCATCCGAGTTTGTGATAATGATGCGAACAAATGCTCGACGATTGTCAACAGTAGCGACATGTCTTCGGTCGAAGATATTGCATTCCATCGGCTTAAAGGGTGTGGTCCTTGATGTGATTTTTTTAATTTTGGCTTAAGTTTTAATTGTGGCATTTGACTTTAGGCTGCTCTTCTGGTCCATTTGGAGTGGAGATTTATTCCGTGCCAATTTGGATGGGTCCAACGCAACAACGATATTGAGAGGGCACCCTCTGGGGGGAATCGACGTGGACGAGCTTGAAGATCGACTTTATTGGAGCTTGCCATACGGAGGAGGAATTGGAAGTTGTGACCTAAATGGACAAGACATTCGCATGCTCCCAAATGTCAACAACAAGACTTCAGAAGTGGTTATCAATAACGACAAAGTTTACTATGCTGATTATAATACGAAGAACATCCACGTCATCTTAAAATCAGGAACGAATGACAGATTGATCGCAAACCTGACGAGCGCTACTTGGCAGATAGCCCTTTTCGGGCCGGAAGTTTCCAACCAACCAGCGAATCCTTGCAAAAAATCCAAATGCGCTCATTTGTGTGTTTTAATCACTCGTTGGTCATACAGGTGCATGTGCCCAGAAAATCAGAGGCTTGGTCTAGATGGGAAAACATGCACACTTTAATTTCTTTGATTTGCCTGCTTGACATGGGATTTTTAGGTAATCAACTATTTAGAAGCATTTAGATCGGCTGAATCATTGGCCACCTTTCAATTCCTACCGTCTTAGACCTTAGGAGATCACCATAATTTGCATGTTTGCTTGAATTTATGTCTGGAGTTTGTATTGTTAAAGTGGTTCCTGATGTATTTAATTAAAATTCCAAATTCAAGCTTAATAGGATGACTCCTGGTAGCATTTAAATGGTGCTTTCCGCGTCAATTGTTTTTGGCTCATTTATTTTGAGTTGCTTGTAAATCATGATGAAGATTGGCAAACCAGAAACAGTTACAAAAAAAACTTAAAATTGAAAAAAAATTACGGATTAAAGACATCTTCAATGGTTCCACCTAGATTGACTCCAAATTTGCCATATGAAGGTAGTGCCGATCGCATGCAATTTATTTTTGCATTCTCCACCCACTCCAGTCAACTTTGCATCAAATCCTTTTGCTCGAGCAAAGGATTTGAATCAGGTGAGATGATTTTGGGCAGAATTCAAAAGTTGGACAGGTTTTCATGATTTTGGGAATAACATAAAAAGACCTTTTGCAGCGTTTTCAAAGAAGGCCAATGAAGGTTAATTATGCATTATTAAAGCTGACGTATACAGCTGATTTCAGGGGACTTACATAGTTGGATTTTTTTTACTGCTGCTGCTGAGTTATTCTGTCCACCTTCCAAGATTCAAACTAAAATTTCTTGTATAAGAATTTGTCTGAAACTAAAAATAAAAATTTTCATAATTAAATCTTATCAAGGCAAGAAAGCATTGTAAGTACGAAGAAGGGAGGCATTTAAATGAAGCTCATGTAGCATCGTGACATTGTGAGTCATTCAACAAAGCATCCCTTGAGATACCGGTGAGCTGCAACTTGTAGTGAGCTCTGATGAAATTAATGTGAGAGCGCCTTTGATTGCGTGTATTTTCCCGCTTATAAATGCATGCTTCAGTTGTGAGATTTACTCTCATTCAATTTTGAAAGACTGCTGCTGCAGCTTGGACCCAAAACATTGATTTTTGATGTGTTGAGAGTGAGGCTCAAGAGTGAGAACAAAGGACAATAGATTGTCAGCTGGATTAGAAAGGATTTACCAATTTACTGCATTCAGCTTAAAGTTCTAAAGAAAAAGTACCGTAATATGGCTGCTTGTTTTTAAATTTAGAATTATAATCCACTTGAGTAGATTCAGGTGAAAAATTTTTAAAAGCAAGGCCATGAGTCGTACTAATAATAAAACAAGTTCACAAGAATGCTCAACAATATAAATGAGCATGCAGCAGTCAGCAGTGTTCCAAAGCATACTAAATTTCTTCATAAAAAGGCCTGTGGACTGACTGGCCAAAACTTGACTAGTTTCACACAGGAGAGTGGAGTGAGTACAAGTGTGTAGGGAAAGAATTTCATTCATTCAAGCTGAATACCTTGCTGTAGAGCTCACATCGGTGGACAGCAGCCATTCGATATTACAATTGCTCAACTTGTGCCTTCCTCAAACTGTCAACTGGTCGGTCGCAGTCACGACTGTTGAATGAACATTAAAATTTTACAAAAGCGGTGCTTCAAATCTTCGCAAAATCCGTTACACACCCAAAATCATTTGTTTAGTCAAAAAAAATTCAAATCTCTGACGTATGTCTCAACTTGTCGGCACAAATTCAAACGACTTTAGATATCTTCCGACTCTGTAGTTCATGTTTTCGAGCAAGGCTAAAAGTCAACAGCAAAATATTCTCATCAATAACAATGGCGGAAGTGCTCAAATCTGATTCGGGCTGTATGGAATTTCGCTCACTGGACAAGTTTAATGTTCATAATCTACGAGAAGATGAAGGGGTCCGTGAAAGAAAGAAAAATTTCAAGTGCAATGTGTGTGGCCACAAGTTTATCAACACACGAAATTTAACAAATCACATGAGGACGCACACCGGTGAGCGACCATTCAAGTGTGAAGCTAGTGCTTGTGGCAA
>JAQIWI010002314.1:0-12801 GCA_034698825.1 Deuterosminthurus bicinctus | reverse complement strand
ATATGACACAGTTTTTTGGTGGAAGGAAAGGTGTTCAAGGGAATAGAGTCGGGGATATTGATAGCACGAACGACATATATGATCCCACCTTTGTCAACAAATGGACAAAGTAATAAAGAAGCCAATTAGACTAATGGCGTGCTAAAAGGAGACAGAAAAACATTCAGGTGATTCTTGTCATGCACTGGGGATCCGAATGATGATGATGGCGATGGCGATTCGGGCGGAAAAAGCCAGACACGCGACCGTACACTCTCCGTCCCATTATCAGCCAAACTGATGACATTCATTGAGAAGGGCGTTAATTAAAAGATCATCATCATCCGGATGAGGACAATACGGGAAAAGTGGTAGAATAATACGGGAAAGAGGTCCTCTGCTCTTGCTTCTGGAATCCAGTAGTACTATTTTAGTGTCACCCCTCCAATGTTTTTTTTCAGGGGCTGCTACCTCAAGGGATCCATTACTTACCTTGACCAAGGACCCTATTTTTCCACACCCTACTGGAATCTACATGCATTCATAATTATCAATGGCTGGATAACATCTCATTATTCCACCTGTCAGCATCAAAGAGCCAAAAACAAAGGCTTTTATATCCACGTACAATTCCAAAGGGTTCTCACATTTTCCCAAAGCTTTTCATATTGCTACGCCGGAGAACTCCGCAGTTTGTTATTTTCCGTGGAATTAAAACCTCTAACTGGAGTTAAAATTAGCACTGCGCTCAAGACAGTTATGGAAGAATTCATTGCGTGTCGTACAAGTGAGGGAGATACTTATGGAGGTGATGGAAAATTGCCTCATTGGAGCGAGCCATTAGGATTTTGTTATCCAACGCAGCAGACTGCACGACTCTTGCTCCCAACTTGTAATCATCTTTTGTCTCCACAGCAACTCACTCATTAACTCTTGCCGCTTTCCGCATCCACTACAAAATCCGTGAAGAAAATTCCGAGCTTTCCACAGACGTAAACAAGGTGACATTCTCCGTCCGTATTACCCTTTGGATTTATGCTCAAAGTGTGACTTTGATTTGTCCACGCTCACGTGTTTCGCATGTTCAAGTATGGAGCTATATGCTACATAAACGCTTTTGAAAAGCAGCTACATACATAAAGGGTTGAGAAGCCTTACCACATTTCTATGCACGTGAAAGGTGGACATACGTAGACTGATGGACACTTTATATGAATTTCCAAGTGTCTTCACCGCTTCGCTATACTATCATGTTGAAAATATATTTATTCTGCATCCATTTAGACCAGCTGGCTTGTCCCGCATCATTTTTTTTAAACTCTTAAAATAAATTTCCACAACTTTTCCATGACCCCTTGAGGTACTAGAGGCCTAAAGATCCACCATGCTTCCGCCAATCACGTGGAAATTGATACTATCGTTAAATTATATAAGAAAATCCAGTAGATTTATTGCTAAAATAGTAAGCTAATGTTTTATATAGAAGCTTGTTGAACATCCCTGAGAGATTTGCCAGGCATTTGATAGACAGTTGATGGACAAAGGTGACCGCATTATGTGGGAAATTACGCCAGGATTTATACTTTTGAACTTGTATTTGTCGCCTTAAAAAATTTTAGGGTTGGAAATACACGCCTGACCTTCTATTATTCGGTTAATAGTGTGGAATATTATTGCCGGCGGTTGTTATATTATTGCTGGCAGTGTTACATTATTGCTGGCAGTGTTATATTATTGGCAAAGTTACGTATTACTATACGTGAAAACTGGAGCCTACGCAGGTGTCGTCGGCTGATTTTTGCAGACAGTCAAGTACAAGAGAGGTGGAGAGAAAAAAAGGTGAAAATTCTAGTGGAAAAAACTCGGGAATATCTTCCCCTTCTCACGTTGTTGTTCTTAATAAATGGTAATGCCAACTTGTGTTGTTACGAGTGGAGGACTCTGTGGTGGTGGAAGTTAGGGAAAAACCGTGAGTTTCCCCAGTTGAATTGAGTTTATAAGAAGGCCGTGGTGTGTATTATAACTTGGTAGCATAAGCTATGAAGCTAGCCATTCCAGCCATAATTCTCTATTTCCTTCAGCCTCTTGCCTCGCCGCATTGTAATCAAATATATTATTCCACACGTATAAAGAAAACAGTGCGCCAGTTTTTCCTTTCAATAAATGAGAGAAGGATTCTTTATGCATTCATTACGCAGACACTTGAAACACTTGTGACTTCCTCGCACGTCCACAAAATCCACCAATCTCCCCCCCAATCATTCTCATGCTCCTCACCAAAGTCAACTTGAACTTTGAAGCTCAAACTTTACACTCCCACACACACACGCACACTGAGGTTTATCAAGCCCATCCGGGTGAAGTGAGATTTGTGTCCAATTGTAAAGTTATATGAGCTTCATGGTCAACACTTTTAGTCGGAATGCATGCGGAAGTTTAGCAATTTTTTAAGTACTGGAAAACTTACAGCACTTACAGCTTATACATTTGACTCAACAGAGATGACAGCTTATGACAGAAAAAATTTAAAAATCTGGGGTTGCTCAGCCTGAGATTTTGAATTCTTTGTCGGTGTTGTGGATTGTGAAAATTAGATCACGTTCGCCCCTTTGATAAAGCTTTGCAATGCGAAAAACAAATGTGGTATTCATTCTCGGTTCTTTTAATCAAAGATTTCCTTAGAAATTTTTCTACTACCTTGGTCGTCTGTTTTACGGCGGCCGACATGACAAAATGACCGCTGTGACAAATGCTCAAGATGACAGCCGACGCTGACGTGGGTGACATATAGTGGGTGACAAAAAATGTTCTCAAGTTACCCAATTAATAATAAAAATATAAGTTGGGACATCCAAGGGAATTTGATGACTACTTGGCCACATACTATTGAAGCAGACGACAAACGTTGAAAAACATTTACTAGAAAGGGAGGGAGGGTAATGTGTTCCATTCAATTCAGCGGCTTTATTATTCATGGTGGCGGTGGAAAAAAAATCAAGGAGATGGGGGAATTGAATGTGATCCATAAGCCTCACGTGGCGGACACCGACAACGTTGTTCTTGTTCCAAGTTCAACTTGGATTTTGCATCCTTCACAGCGACTATTGACTCACTATACTTGGAAATTGTTTGTATTTTCTCCATCAATTCACCTCTCTTGTTCGTTCCTTTGAGAAAATTCCAATACGAACTGATCATCGTGTGAAATTGAGAGCTATATATGTGGAGGTGGAAAGTTAAATTATTCTTATCGATTTTAAATTATTAGCATGTGGATGAAAGAAGACAAACGTTATATAAGGGAACTTGTAGTTTTTATTATGCTTCCACTGATTATTAAAAGTATAGAAAAGTCATGTGCAAAGCATCATCACACACACACCTTCACCTTTGTCTGTCTTATTAGCTCCCGTCCGCAATCTTTTCACTTGAAGGTGCTCCTCCAGTCGACTCAATTCTTTCCACATAAATAATTTTTGTCAATTGAGCGCCTGTGTTGTCGTCTACATTATAATCATCATCATTATCATCTCTACATTAAAAACTCTCAAGTTTTTCTCAAGCAAAAGTTTATTATAGTTAAACTTATTGCAAAATTCCTTCTAAAAGATCTGGCTAAAAGGTGACCTTGGGTAGAAGGGCTTAAGGTGATAGAAATCTGGATAAAATCCCAGGATATAATCAAAGGTCCTCAAGTCCTTTTGTTCCTTCATTGAAGCGTATGACGTAGACTCCTTCAGTGTCAAAGGCAGTGAGGAAAATCAAGGCCTCTGAATAGATGGAGGGTCCAAGGAAGTGAGTGAAACGGCATGCGGTCATCATATATGTCATTGTTTTTCTGCACCAATTAACATTACGGCAGGTTGAAGAACGGGACGACGACGAGGACGGAAATTATATGAATGTGTAATGAGAAGAACCCGTTGGTCTGGAGGGTGCGACAGGGTCCAGAGACATTAATAAGGGCCCTCCTGTGCAAACAACATACGCCAGCCAACAAATATCATTTATACGCAGCTCTTGTCATAATTAAAATATACGTTCATCTGGACATGAAAGGCAAGCAGGCAGGCAGGCTACATGATCGCATTCTCACACACACACACGCATCTCCAATTGTATTGAGATTGAGCAAAGGAGCAAGAGCAGCACGTGAGAATCCGGACCCATTATTCAAGAGCCCTGGAAGCAAAAAGACCCTTGACATAATAGTGTGCCTATGCCTCTCTATGCAAATGAGTATTAAATGACTCGGTATGATGCAAAAGGGCTCATGTTTCACAGACAGACCCTTCTTCTTCTTCTTCCTCCAACCTTTGTCCAAGTCGTTGTCGTCATGGATCCCACAGTTCGTTGACCTAGTGAATGTAAGAGCCTTGGAAGACGCTCCTGCTATATGTCGTCATCAAGCCCATATTTTATAGTTTGCCTTTTATTCATCAAACTCTTGTTCATTCAAGGGTCTCAAGTTGCTCTCCAGGAAACATCCTGATGATGATGATGACAAGCAAAAATCTTCATCGTCTTCCTCTGCTCATTTGACACAGGAGCCTTGATTGGCCTCATTACTCAAGTTCCCGTCATGATTCTCTAGCGTCCCTTATTGCACAATCCTCACCACATTAGTCTCTCCCCTCGGTCCTAACGGGAGTTCTCAATCTCTTACATTAATTTTTCATAGCGCAGAGCTGGATAAATTAAAACAATGGGCCCTTCATAAGCTTCTCCAACCCTCAAAAACTAAATATATAAGCCTATTTTTTTTAATTACTTACAACTTTTTCAAGAGTCACTGGATACTTGGAAAAAGTTAAAACAAAAACAGCAACTAGAGTCATGTCATAAAGGACCAATTTATACTGACTTCTATATTATTGTTCTTGAACTCAGAGAGCTCCTGTGTGAAATAGTTGAGGTGCATTTATGAGACTCTGCTCCTACTGCTGCTGCCCTTGAGTCAGACAAGATGATGATGATGATGATGATGAATAATGACGGTGGTGGTAGTGGCGGTGGATACATTGGAACAGAGAGTTGAGCGATTGAATAGAAATTTCCCTTGAACATTTAACATTTACTACATATAACTTAGACACCTTTTCACTCACGTAACTCTCAGTGCGTCCCATCTGATGTGTCCTCGTAAGTGACAAGAATCTCCCCTCGCAAACACGGCTCTTTGAATCAAATGAAAAGCCACAACAACAACAACATCAACATCAACATTTTCGCATCAATTGGATAGAATGGATAACAAATTTATATAATTCTCTGACTAAATTGATACTACACTAGAAACGTGGAGGGGATTATCTTGGATGGAGGGTGCGATGTCTGGTGCACATGGATGGGTTATAGAGTTTGTATGCGACAAGAACGTGTTGTGAGGATTTCCCAGTATACTTTAATAGAATCAAGCCATTGGCCAGCCATGCTTTGTCGTCGTCGTCGTCGTTGTCAAACATGTGCGAACCTGTAGACAGAGAATTGTGAGCCTTTAACTAATAATATTCATCAGCCATTGAAATTAACCTTGAAAATCCAAAATAATTCCTCCATCCAGCTGTTCCGTTTGAAAGAAAGAAAGAAAAAGCCTAATCCGCAACCGCAGATCCATTCACTCGTCGGCGTCGTCCCATCCGCTTCTAATAATTCCAACTGGGAATTATTATGACCATTTAATGTAATATTTTTCCTTCAAGGAAATGGCTCACGTGTTTCGTCCTATGAGATATGTATGATCTCGACCGATTCTTCTGGTCAACCTGGGACAAAAGTCATCATCATTATCAGTTAATCATGAAGCTTCTAGAATAACGGCCGACTGTGTCTAACAAATATGTAATGTTATTAACAAGTTGATTAAACAATTCAAGAAGTAGCTTGTGGTATGATGATGACGACGACGACGACGACCAAGAAAGGAAGCAGCTGTGATCATGAGTGTTTGAACTTTGCCATATAACAAGGTCGAGATCAAGGAGGAATTTTATTGGGGTAGTTGTACTTAATGTCCTGACCGTGGACTCACTTGCAAACCCATCAACTTTTCTCCCTTTATCTGCACAAATTTAAATGAGCCTCTTTAATATTTTAGAAGGCTTCTACTATTACAACTAACTACTACTATTGCTACATGTGGATGAGGCACTTTTTTTGCCACAACAGCAGCAGCCATTGATTCTATGCAGACGACATGCTATGCTGCTATAGAGTTGATCCCCATTAATTTATTGCTCTATTAAAAGGAACAAATCAACTTTTGACAGATGGAAAATAAATGTTTATTCAATCTCCCACTTTAGTTTTCACTCACAGAGTTTCTGCCAAAGTTTGTTCACAATTTCACCTCAACTTATTGTTGTCCTGAAAAACATTCTTGTCACAACCACATGCCAAATTTCCTGTCCCAAAGAGTCCCGACCAAAGTGTGACATTTGGATGAGTGAGTTTAAAACTCTCATTTATTATTGTAGCCAGACATATAGACGTGGTTGAACAAGACGGACTTGGTCAAATAAAATGGACTTGGTAGAACACAACGGTACTTATGGTACGGGGACTGAGGTGGAAATGGGATCATGTTCAAAGGCAATGCACACAGCATAAGCTGATGCTATGGACGAGGTGGATTATTATGAAAGGAAAAATAGCGGAAAAGTTTGCGGTATGATAGGGATGAGGAAGAAAAATAAAACATGTCAAGTTCATGAGACAAAAGAGTTGTGTGGGGGGAGATGAAACTGAATACATCAAGTGCGTAGATGTAATGGGCAAGTGAGTAGAATTTTTCCCGTCCAACTTACTGCTTGCTTACATTCAAAGGTGTGTGCTATGTAAGGAGGAAAAGTGTTTAAGAAGCAGACAATATTTTCCTATTAGTCCTGGCATATGTGTTTCTTATGCGTCGTCGTCCTGTGTTGGAAATATAATAACATATTTGAATGTAATATTATTTAGTTTTAGAAAATATGTTACGTGTATGGTGAGAGACTTATTGAAATGAATGCAGACATGAGACCCAGGACAGATCTGTCTCCTTCGATCTTGCTCATCCTCCTCCGCCTCAACATGTGTGCGCCGCTATACATGAATTCTTCCCATCCCAAACTCACGCTCAGGTAATCATAGAAACTGACGAGCCAAATGAGAGTGAAAGTTGGCCAACTCCAAACGTAATTTCCACTCTCGTCGTCGTCGTAACACATTGGATATATTATAGCAAACCAAGCGCACGTCAAGCTTACGTGCGCTCAGCGCATTACATAAAATGATCAACGGCTTCCAACAAGTAGGCCAAAGAGGATGGCTGCGGCATGATATAATAATAATAATGCATATCCCATCTCTCACTCACTCAGTCAGGCCTCATAACAACAACCCATTCATCTCAACAATAATTCAGATAATGGTCCTGCAAAAAATTCACCAAGTCAGTCAGCATTATCTCCGTCGTCATCATCAACTTGTTCTTCTTCTTCTTCTTCTACGTACTTTTTATTTTTATTATCACAACCACGGTCGTCCCAATGGAATTCAATGGAAATCCATCTTACATATCACCGCTTGTCAATTATTATACTTTTTCAATATTTCAAAAAAGTTTTTCCACAAAAATCTAAAAAGAATCTTGAGATCCACCACCACGTCTCAGGTTGTTGGAACCTCTCAAAAAATGGGTCAACAGGTGGGAAGATCCTTTGGCTGATGGAGCTCTCCACCACCAAATTTTCAATCCCATCGAAATTGAAAGTGCCGTCGTAGTCGTCCCCTTTTGTCACACTACCAATCTTCCTACATTGTTGTTTTTAAACTGCGAGTAGTAAACTTCCGTGAGGAATTCATTGGAACCCTTGATGATTTGGATGGCAACGACGATAGTATACGTGGTCACGTGAAGGCCTAGCACTCTCACTTGCTCCCAGCCCTTCGTAGGTCCATTCTTTGGTAAATAAGATTTAAAGGATGAGCTGCTATGAATAGAATAGCACAGCGCTGGGACTCATTAGAGACAAAAAGACAAAAGGATCCGTGCTTGTCATCATGCCATTCATTTGCATAAAGCCTCCTCAACTAGTTGATTCCACCTTTCTCACGGCATCCATCTCACTCACTCATTCTTCATACAAAATCTCTGTCCCATTCATAAGCAAAGCAAAGCTAAGGAGGAGGAGGCCGGAGCAACAGGCAGCCTTTTACAACAACCTTTTCATGTCAAATGAGCAGCAAGACGGAAGCTTCTGTCTCAAATGTTATGTTTGTTTGGTACTTAGATTATAGACCTCCAGATAATCCCGACCTTTGTCTTTAATTTTTGAATCAACTTAAATGGCTTGGAAAGTCCCTACTTACTTGCAAAAGCACTTGCAATCAACTTAAAGCACTTGCAAAATCAATTTTTAGAACTTTAAATTACATCAGTTTAGTTCTGTGAACAAACTATGGAATTTGGTTTCCAAAGGTCATTCCCCTTCCAGCTTGAGTATAGAAATTTGTGACCATAATATTTGACCACAATGAACTCTTGGATTCTAGCCAACAGACTTCCTGAAAGTGGTTGGGAATCCCGGGAGGAAAAATACTAGCGGCGGGTCAGAGCTTTATTGCGGGATTCCCAAAAAATTCGGGAGGGGTGCTTCGCCTGAGGTATTGAAATTTTGGGTTCAAATCCTTCACCTTACAGTTCCAGTGAGGAGGGCCAGGGCCAAGCCTCCAGTTTCAAAGAACAATGAACCAGGAAACTATGACAAGAGTCCTTGGCTTATTGCTTTTGCTTCATAGACACATTTGCTTTACAGCTGAAAAAAAAATATGCGAGCGTTGGAATATTATTGTCATCGTCATAAAATGGGAAACAGTCGCCGAGTTCCAACCAACTGCGGCTCAATCAGCATTTTCGCCATCTGGTATGTGGAGGAATTAGAAAGGATGCATGCTGCATAGTGTGCTGCTTTTGCTGGTGCAATAAGGCCGTTCTGATTCGAGTGGGACAATCTTCTGCAATAATAGTGCAGCGGACGATGAAATGTTTATCATGTCCCTTTCCATAACAACATGGGCACTTAAAATTTTAAGTTGGATTCTAAAGTCGCAAAATTCCGCTCTAAAAGTCACAAAATTCCATTCAAGTCTATGACTGTGAAGCTCCTCACCAAGTCCAGTTTTTCAATTTTCCCAACTTTGTGGTCGATTTTTAGGGAAATAATAATGGACACGAGAAGGACCGGCAGTTAAAAAAAATAGTTAATAATGGTCGAGGGCTTTGTTGTGGTGAATAATGGTGCACATAAGGCAGGCGCTTCCTATAAACGTGGTCGTCATAGCACATGAGAAGTTAAGGCGTGCAATATTATATGCCTCTCGATCCTCTGGAATCCATTTTACTTTCATTTTCCCTTAGTAGGTCAAACGTGGTATAGTTGGCTGCATGTGTGAGTAGTGAGGGATTCTTTTGCATTTGCATCATCATCATCATCATCAGCATCAGCATCCTAACAACTCACACTTTTGCCATTCTGTTCTTTCTATGGGGTGGCCGTGGGGATGTATACGAGTCCGTTATCTTGAAGGAAATGCAGCAGCAGCAGGAGTATAGTGAGAAGTCTGGGCGTTGTTGTGTTGTGCTCCTGCTGCAGCGGATGCTCACAATTTCACCATTCCCATTGTAAAAACTGGCGCATATGTAATGATGATTAAAATAATTCTCTCCTCCTCTTAAGAATCTTCCCATTATGTCACCCATCTTATTCTTCTGTCTTCTATTATTATTATTCAGAAGACAGACCGCTTTTGTAGACTTTGCTTCGTCCCATGTAACAAGCTCCCATTCATGAATTTTAAAAGCCCTCACTCTTGACTTTAATTACTTTTGACTCCATTGTTTGTTTGTTGGATTAATTCAGAATTTATTGGCTGGATTGACAATTAATTTGCAATTTCTATTTGTTGGGTTTATTGATTAAAATAATGTCGGCCAGTGGAAAGATGGAAGATCGGGGTTGATTGGATTATATTTTGAAGAATTGAGGTCATTGGGGCGGCGACGGGTCACAAAAATTGCCAAAAGGTGACAAGAAGCAGGAAGTGACACTGTGAGGGACAGTTGACCCACTGGTGGACAATTAAGTTGAGGGAGCGATTGAGTCATTTTGTTTTAAAGGTCCATTTTTTGGGGGGTAAGAATTGAGCAATAATTTTTGGGCAGATAAGTCCGGACCGACTCGTCGTTGCACCTCGAATGAGATGTGGGGTGTGTGAGAGGGTTTTTTTTAGTGTGTGTGTGTGCAAGTCCACGGCACGGCCCATAAATCTGAATAAAAAAAAGTAGGTAGAAGGAGGAGAAATTGTAGTGTGAGTAGTATGCTCGAGACATGACACAATAGAATGTGCGGTTATGTCGTCGTGTGCTATGTGAGGGATGGGATGTATAGTATCATAAGGATCATTATTATTATGGCATGCCTCTCTTCTTATTCAGTTCAGGTTCACATTATGTCATGTAGGAAATAATTTGCAAAGGTAGCCTTAATCACGCTGACCTCATTTCCCATTTCACTTTCCAACTTTTCCTCTCTTTTCTTAATAATAATAATAATAATGGTTCCCTTATATAATGATTGTTATGACTCGGATTTACACACCGCATTTACCTCATCCAACAACCAACAACTAATCCCACTAACCAGCTTACCTACTTGTTCCAACCCCCTACTTTTTCACTTTCATTTTATTATCATCGCCCTGCAGTCGCAGTCTTGGCCCTTTCGCTTTTTCCACCCTCCTCCGTCTCAAATAATTCAATTCCTTTTGCCCCGTCGTCTTCCACGTCGTCTCATTTCCCACTTCCCACGCAAGCTGAAAAATCTTCTGAAGCTTTCTTGTTCTTGCTCTTTTTTTTTGCATCTTTCCACAGCTTCCCCCTCTCACCAAATTGTTAAATGGATTCTTCTCCTTTATATGAACTTCCGACATACGTACTCTTTGCATGTGAAGAGAATATGCGGTCTCCACCCACGTTTTAGGTCGGACGTTCGTGTCATGTCAGCTGGAAAAGTTTGGATGTCAATGATTATTATTATGAGAAGCGTTCCAGGTGAGTAGATTGGATTCAAGAGCTACTAGAATGGATGGTGATCTGCTAGATAAATAGAAACTGTAATATTGAGATGAGCTGCGCTATTTCTAATAACCCGGATTCTCACATATAAAGTCATTTTCTCGCCTCAATACCCCTGACCTTCTGGCGAGTAATTCGGTGGGAACGACAACACAAGTTGATCCATTTTGTTTATTTGCATCTCAAATGAGACTTGCTAATAAACCCACCGACGTTCGTCTCTCTCTCTCTGTCTCTGTTTACTCTGCTGAAAGTGAAAACCTTTTTTTTTCACATCCCTCGAGGACAAATTTTGTGTACACAAGCGAGACTACGCTACTATACTTGTTCGCATCAAGTCGTACTATTGTACCATCAGCTTCCTCTAGGATCTTTATAGCAAAGGGCAATCAAGATTCTAATTCTAACTCTTCTTCGAGATTCTAACTCGTTTCCTTCTGGAGATTCAAATTGTTTTGCTTCTGGAGATTCAAATTGTTTTGCTTCTGGAGATTCAGAAACTGTTTGAAGCTCCTCGGGAATGGAGTAACTTTTGTTGTTGTCGTTATAGCGCTAAATTATTTGGAAGGAGCCCTTTAGCGGAAGGGGGATGTAAATTGAAGGATGTTATACGGCGACGTCAATAAGTGTGTGGTGACGATCTGACGAAGATTGAGTAACTCTAATGACCTTTCGGGCGCTGAGTATTATTAGAGAGGATAAGTAAGGTACGTATATGAAGTGTGGATATAACAACAGAGTTGAACAATTAGTCAATAATTAGTTTGAAGGACGAGTAGGGTCGTACAAGACTGACTATACTCAACAAGACGTTGACTCTGACTCTCGTCCTTTTAGTGGAGTATTTATGAATAATTAATGTAAACATTCATTAGGGAGGCGCGTGCGTGTTGGTTGATGATACCTCGATTGATACCTGGACGCGTGGACAGACCTGTATGTAATTATATGGAAACAATAACAACTTGATGCCACAGACAGTACACCAACAGATTTTACATACTCACAGTTCCATAGAATTACACAAGGGACGGAGAACATTATATTGGGAGCGGAAAAGGAAATCTTTGGTTGCATTAGGGTTAAGCAAACTTCCCGTATAGTCTTCACATTATGCTGACCACAAGTACATGAGAGGGCAAGAACGTGTGGAGTGGAAAATTCATGGTTAATTATTCAACGGTTGTCTTCATAATCATTTAATAACTTGCATCATCCCTTCTACTGTAGGCATGCTGGAGAATTATTCCAATGCTGGAGAATCCCATCCAGTTGTTTGAGCATTTGCTAAAAATATTGGACCGTTTGGAACAAGGAAAGTTTTCATTCAAGTAGGACATGTGATGATGGACGTTGCTAGTACTGAAGGTTTCCTTACTGAAGGAAAAGAGGATTGCGTGCGAAGTAAATAATTGGGATTTGGTCGGTCGGTCGGTCAATCGTCGGGGATTGAGGACCAAGAAGAAGTGTGGGGGGAAACTTGTTATTTGTCTGACCGTGATGGCAATGATGATGCTGCGCTATAAGAGTTGAGCTAAAAACTGGAGCTGTTGCCATCGTGATAGCGCCCTTGGGTCTGGATGATAGCCGTAGAAAATTTCGTAGTATATACTACTACGTATAATAAAAGAAGAAAAAGTTGGAGCCATTTGCTTTGACCCTAAGCAAGGTCTCTAGCAGTGAGTAGGTTTATATATTTTTCTCTC
>JAQIWI010002313.1:0-12801 GCA_034698825.1 Deuterosminthurus bicinctus | reverse complement strand
GGGGCAGTCGAGTGGGTCAGGTGGGTCAGGTGCGGTCAGGTGGTCGGGTGGGTCAGGTGCGGTCAGGTGGTCGGGTGGGTCAGGTGTGGTCGGGTGGGTCAGGTGCGGTTAGGTGGTCGGGTGCGGTCAGGTGGTCAGGTGCGGTCAGGTGGTCGGGTGCAGTCAGGTGGTCGGGTGCAGTCAGGTGGTCGGGTGCAGTCAGGTGGTCGGGTGCAGTCAGGTGGTCGGGTGCGGTCAGGTGGTCGGGTGGGTCAGGTGAGTCAGGGGCGGTCGAGTGGGTCTGGTGGTCAGTTGCGGTCGTCTGGGTCAGGTGTGGTCGGATGGCCAGGTACAGTTGGGTGGTTTATTGTCCAATTTACGGCGTTTCGTAAATTTATGCACGCTACCAATGCTAGCGGCGTAAGGAGCTGTCGGGTGTTCAAGTGCCCTACTATAGGTCCGGTGCATTACTGAGGATAGGTTTCGGTCAAGTGCCATACTGAGAGGCGTACCATGAAAGTTATTCTCCCACCACCAGGAGACCAATTGAGAGAAAAATTCGTTTGCCAACTTTCAAGGAAGCTCCACTGCACTGGAGATGAGTTGAAACGGAGGCACTTGCATTTTTTACTTGCTCAACGGGAAGTAAAATGACTGATGATTTCTTTTCTACAACAATCAAAGCATTTTAGCTTAAACGAGTAAGGATGCTTCAAAACCGCACGTAAATAATGCCGTTTGTCAAGAGTTTATAGTGATTTGTTCCCAGAGCCCATGTCATATCCGTTGAATTTTCGCAAGACCTCTTTCGGCGGTTTGTTTGCTGCAAATGGTCGCAAAGTTTCAGCGCATGTGACCAGGTTAGATGCTGAAAGATAAAATACTTGCGGCAAATCTAATTTTTAAATGAAAAACACTAAATTATTACGTAGTGCATAAAAATTGTCCACCAATTTCGAGTGGGTGACACAAATTCCTAAGCTGCGAGTTGTCAAACTTGCTGTGTAAGTCTTGCCGGTAGCATTAATTGCATTGCAGTGTAGGAGTACAGTTGGTTCAGTTTAACTTATTTGGTGCATAGCAAATCTCATCCGCTTTTGCTGAGAAATGTGCGGAAGTGATCTAGAATTTGCTTCATGGAATTGAAAATACCAGGAACGGTCAAGGTGCTGGCAATAATGTTAAGCCCGCTGTGGGAGGTAGATTCAACCAGAAGGAATGTAGTCTCAAGATTCCATGCATACAAATACTGTATTGACCACTGCTTTTTGCGAAAGTGTCGCTGCATACTTTGTCCAAAATCCAAAACTCAGAAAACGTTTAGTTCTATACTGGAAAGTCCTAAAAACGAATAAAATTATCGTTACGGAAAAAATTCCAACGTGACGTCAATGGGAAGTGGAGCAGTTGGAGAGTTTTGGAGAAGGTTAGTTCTGGCAAATGACTTGAGATTGAAAGTAAAGTTACAGACGCTATGTGGTTCTCTCTAAAGTCCTCATGGATTTGACAAGATTGTGGCGTACCAATGGCGGGTGACAGCTGTTGGAACGGAAGGCCCACTTGTGGTTTCAACTGCCAAGTCTTTTAAAACTCTCGATGTCAAACAATTGGGTCAATTTGTCGTTTGTGTGGGATTTTCATAACGCCTGACAGATGCATTGTGCAATGTAACTTATTCGCAGGTTACATTGAACCAGGCCCTCTCAGGCGTGTCTCTGTCATTGAGAACAAGCCAAAGGAATACACAGTTGGTGTGTTACTAGGTTGGGATCCACCTGAAGGTAAAAAATATTTTTTTTTACTCACGTCCATATCATTTGTTAAACTGAACTATCAAAACACAATCGAGCTTATTGTGTCGCTGAATAATAATTTTGATATGAAAAGGTGCTCTTGATTACTCCAGTTGGAATCATTCTGAATGGATCAACAAGGAAACATATTTAATAATGGGGGGCTGCTTTTTTAAAATTGATCGCCGTTTAAATTTGTATTTATTTTGCACGACTGTCCATCATGTTGCCACGTTGCCAATAGCTGGTACAACCAAACGGTAATAAAAATTGTTTCGTCGGCTGAAAAACTATTTCATTCTGTACTGAGCTTCACTGTACTTACCCACTGTGGTGGTTCAAAAAGCCAGAAAATAAATTCTTAAAATAAAGGAAACCTTATCGGAGAGACTTCGCCATTGCATAATGTGATAAGTGCTTTGGTATTTACTTTAGTATTCGTGTTAAATAAAGTGACGAAAAAATTTTTAGATTATAAATTTTATTGAATGCTATCCCTCCCGCATCACTCGCACGAGACGCACTCCTTCCTTACATTTCATTGCTCTAATAAAGTTTCTGCGCAATAATTTGAGCATTCTCTCTATGACTTGGCTCACAACCTTGACAGTAGTAGAAGGCAACTGATGTCATCCCTTTTTCTACACATGAGACTAAATGAAACCACCGTCTGCAAAGGCAACATGTGATAATATTATCCTCATTAGAACAGTTCCCATTGTGGCAGTTTTCTAAGTCACATTTTCCTTTCTTGAAGTGTATGCTTCCAACTACTTTCTTCACTTTACTCAAGAAGCTTCCCTTTGCAATGGATATCGGTGGAATTTCCAAGCATTTCAGGTAGTCCGCCATTTTTGTGCGCTGAAAGGGTGTAAGCCTGCGAACTGGCTGTCCATCACGAAGCCTGATGTTTTCGTCGGGAGCATTTGATAAGCATTTTGCGATCCACTTTCGCATGACATGGATTGAAACTGCACGAGAGCATCTCCAGAACGACTGTCTTGAGCAAACAGCAAACGCATTCAGAATACATAGTACTCCACTAGAAACCGAATCCGTCTGTGTATCCATATTCTGCTCCAAGAGATATGTCCACTTAAGGTGACTGTTTGGACAATCTGCCACAAGTTGAGATGCATAAGCCATTCTGGTTAGCGCTTCAAAAATACTCTCAGCGTAAGTTGATAATTTGGAACCAGAATCAATGACCAAAATTTCGTTCGACTTCCATATTATTACGCCTAGTGCGAATTGACTCTCTTCAGAAATGTACAAAGGAACGAGAACAAGATCCGAATTTAGTGCTTCAGAGCGCTGAGCCCAAGAAACAAGCCTTCGTAAGGAATCAAAGCTGTTTTTTCGTGAATTAGCAAAGTCAACCGTGCTTCCAAAGGCAATGCTGTCCTCAAAGTCGTGGACCTTGATCCAAAGCGCGCACGCATTGTCCACTGTACCAGTCGCCAGCATCTTGTTCCGTAACAGGCTCTTTTTGATGCCTTTGTAAACAGTTGAACAAACTTTGAAATCAGCAGTTGGCAGCGTGAACAGTTCAGGAGTCTCATGTGCAGCTGTCCAGCTTCCTACACAACATTACGCAAACCAATGTACAATATTAGACTAAAATTAATTGCAGTATTAACAGTTGCTTTACGTACAATAGTAGTACCTGTTGTGCTAATTTTGCTCGCAGTGCTTGCTGTTGAAGAACGCTGTGAGTAAAAATGTAGTCCTTGTTGGTCATCGTCATCTTCTGAGTCTGGAAATAAGAATGATAGTGCTGATCCTGGAAACATTTGTAGCTCATTTTGGTCAGCAATATCGTCACCATGCTCTTCAGATCGGCCATTTAGTAAGGAGTCATCGCTTCTGTGCTGGACTACTTCTGTGCGCGCCCTTTTGAGTTTTGGCGTTAACGGTTCACAATCTGAAGAATTTGCGAGTTCTTGCGCTTCACTTTGACTAGTAGCATTTACAGAAGCAATATTTGCGTCAGGACCCACATGCTGTTCATTATTTTGCACGAAAATTTGGTCCTCAAGGTCTTGTGTGCGTTGTGCTGCACGAGAATCTGGTGCTGGAATTACGGTTTCAATATCCAACGGTGCGATTTTTTTCCGGCCAGAGGGTCCTTTTGTTTGCCTGGTTTTACGACGCAATGTTGACAGTTTATAAGTTGTACGATTACACTGAACAACTTTCTTGGTCACTCTTAGATAAGCTTCTTTGTGAAAGCAAAGCCCAGGTCCTTCACAAGAGCATATCAGCCGGCCATCATCGTCTTCCTCAACAATAGCCTTCTTTCCATCATACGGCCCAGTGACTGTGAAAGAAAGGCTCTGAGAATTTAACGTGACATAGTTCATTTCGCAGGCGATTCTCGCCAACGCCTTAGCACTTCCGATCATAAGAGTTTCTGGTGCCAGTTGTTCAGCTTGTTCATAGTTTTCACGAAACTTGCCCAGAAATTTTTCTTCTGTCCAGTAAGCGTATGCTGGAAGTTTGAAGCCGGGACGGCGCTTACTGTATTGAGCCTTCGGGCGATAGTTACCAATGCCCTTGTAGGCACGATCGAATTCTCCAAGATATGACATCGTGAGATTGAAAAGGTTCATAACAATGCTATCAAGACGAAGTGTTTTCCACTGCGCCGAGTGCTTCAGGATGGAGTTCATACTTTCAACAAAGTTTGACGTGGCTTCGATGTCAACAAAAGCTGGAAACTGCTTCGTAAAGAAGCGAGCTGCCCGCTTCATATCCGTCTTCAGCCTTAGTTCCACGTATTCAACAAAAGGTACTGACCAAGTATCTTGCACGGTAACATACATTTCTTCAAAGTTCTCTTCAGATTCGCATTGAAGTAACTGGTCGACTTCGCGGACATAAGTACTGACATCCACAGAGGGCGCTTTTTGATCAAGAAGCCACTGTTTACAATCTCTCTTAATATGAATTGTGCATGGTACATGGTGAAAGTTTTGGCCTGGAAGTCCTAGCGAGTCAAACATTCCTTTTAGTAATCCAGCCTCCCTGTCAGAAACGATTGGAACTGTCAATGGTAACGATTCCAAGGGAAGCAAAGTTTTCATGGTGTCCCAAAAAAATCTGTGAACGTCATGAGTACGACGTTCGTGAACAAGAAAGGCACAAGGGAAAATTGGATTGCCCTCCAGAAATGCATTTCTAACCACTAGAGGTGATATATATAAGCATCCGCCAAGCTAAACGTCGTATCGAAACCAAAACACAATGGTAAGTTTTTGGTCGAATCCGAAGCTTCCTTGATGAGAGCCTTCGTGAGATTCAGTGTTTCCGTGTCAGCCAAAATGATCGCTTCTCTGTCTAAAAGTTTCATTTCCCGAATGAATTCACCAAACATTTTGGAGCGTCCCATCAGGTACACTGCGAGAATTTCGTCCTCATGCACGCGGTTCTTCGTCCGCATCGATTGCATTCCATTTTGCACTTGCTTCTTATTTCTGGGTCCTACAATCTCTTGTCTTTGCTCGAAAAACGGTTCATCCACTGCATTTTGCAACAATGTTCGGTACACAAGCATTGGTGCTTTCCCGCTTATTTTTCCCATTTGCTGAATGGAAGCTCTGCAAGCAGCAGTGTTCGATGTAAATTGTCTGTCTTTGTCGAGTGAGTTACCGTGTGACCGTGGTTTCCAAATTGACTCATCACCTACAATAGGAAAAGCGTACTTATCGTTAAAAACTGCTACTTCGATTAACCCTTATCAACGCACAGTGGTAAAAGTTGATTTGAATTAAAAAATGAATACAATGGCACAATAAAAACTTTCAGGTATAGAGGGTTCAAGTCAGCCGACAACCGAATTTCTAAGACTCAAGTTATCATGAAATAAAACTCAAATTAGTCTACTTCCAATGTATTGCAGCCAAGTCACTGGATAAAACAAGTTCAGTTTTTTTTACCAAACTTACAATTTGAAACAATTCCGTTTTGGTAAATGTGCTTCTAGTCTCCGCAAATTACTGCAAATTTAGAATTGAATTACCATTTTTGCTAAACTTTTTTCTTTTGCAATTCTGAAGCATGTTTCCCCTTACATGTTGGCTTTTTTCTGAAGTTGGACAAATTTCTCCCGTAATTTTGGAGAATTCATTCCCTAATTTTTGAGGATTGCTCCTCCGAATTTGAAGAATTGTTGCTCAGAATTTTGAGATTTTTGCCACTTAATTTGGAAAAATGGTTTCTCTCAATTGGATAAAGTTATCGTCTAAAATTTTGAGAATATTTGTCTGAAATTTTGAGCAAGATTTTTTGCAAAATACTAATTTCTTTTTGAAATTCGAGATTTTCTCCTCTTTAATTTGAGAATGTTTCATGTAAAATCTGAGGCACTTATTCCAGAAATTCACTGAAATTTGTTCTGAATCAGTGTTTGTGAAAAAAATTGTCAGTTTTTGTAAAAAAAAAATCCATTTTTTGAAAACACATACACCATTTTTGTAAAAAAAAAAATCAGGAATATTCTCGTCAAGAAAGTCGGGGAACAGGAGTTTCACCCGCCTACAATTCCTTTTAAACACTTCAGTGTTAAAAACGGTCGGGTGTCGGCTAACTTTGAATCGTCGCAGGGTCTTACATAAGCTCAAGTCAACAGCAAAATTTTTCTACCTGAATACCACAGTAGCTTTATTTTGTTCGGTTTGTCCAAGGACTTTCGCAAAGACACGACTTGCTTTTTAAATCCTGGGATGGGTTTTTTCTTTTCATCTCGCAACTGAAAGGCTATACGATGAAGTTTGGAGTTGAAACGGTTGTTGTTGTAGGAAGAAGCCATGCCAGTGTAGCCATCCCTCCGATAATCTTCATCCGAAACCCTTTTGCAGCGGTAAAGAAATATTTCGCCTCCTTTTGGTCTTATGGGTGGCGTGGTCATTATGAAATCTTTAAATTTCTCATTTTCTGCTTTTTTGAGCCAATTTGCAAGTCTCTCATCGGCTATTTCTTCATTTTTGTCCACAGTCCGGAAAACAACGTTTGGTTCGACGTCATGTTGATTTTGTTGTTCATTTTCACTGCTGACCTCACTCGTGTGATCTCTTGGCCAAATTCCTCGAGAAGTGCAAGGCAAATCGTTGATCGCAACAGTTGGCAAAGCAACGACATCTTCTCCACCATCGTGGTCGTCATAAAATTCAGGGTCTCCAGCCGAATTAGTTTCATGTCCGCTTTCTTATAACAACAAATCCGCAAAATTATTTGTACTGTCAACATAATAAAATAACTGGAGTCTTAATTCGTGATCTTACCTTTCTCTTTTGACATTGCGGTGGCCTGCAAACTTAATTCAGCTTGGCAGCAAAAAGTTTCAGCATAATTGAAATACCCAAAACAAAAAGGATGCCGAATAAATTGAATTTAGCTGCAGACTTCTGTCGTTGGAACTGAATAAAAAATTTATTTATTAGCAATGCAATTAAATTGGCAGTGTCAAGTCATAAAACTGTAACAGTTAGTCAAAAGTGCGGGTACTTTGATCACCTATTGAATTATGAATCTGTTTTTTTATTCCCCTTGTCCGGTTTTCTCCACTCAGAATGAATCAGCGCCAAAATTTGAAAATGTGCGCGCTTCCAAGGATATCATCCTCGTGCGCCCTGACAGCAGATTTCTTTTATTGGCGTTATAATTTCGGTTATATTGAAAAGAAATTGCTTTGTGAAAAACATATCCTGAGAGAGACATTTGTTTAAAGAAAATGAACTGCAAAAATCATAGCATAAAGCGTAGCCAGTGACGCTATATTTGTTAAATGTTTCTTTCAAACTTTTAAATGGTATTAGAAACAGTTTTCGGTGCTTTAAGAACATTAAATGGAGACGTAAGAATATATTGGACTTGTTTTATGGGCCTTTTGAGCAGTTTTTCGTGTCGTTGAAACATTTTTTGGAGCCGTTGCAACAGTTTTGGGGGCAGTTGCAGCAGACAATAAAACTAGTTGTTTGGGCCCTTAACTCAGTTGTTATGGCCATAAAAGTAGTCAGGGCGGCTAGTAAAACAGTCTTTGGGCCATAAGAGGAGTTGTTGAAGCCATTAAAACAGTTTTTGGTAACTTCTGAACCAGGATATTGCATGAGTCGTTGGTGCCTTTGCAGTATACGATGGTGGCGTCCTGTTGTTTAGACTGGTAAAGAAGTTGTAAGTACCGCTGGAATCGTCGCTGGCACATGGAAATTCGATTCTATGTAGATCAATAGGTCGAACTGTTCAGTGTTGCATTCGGGAACATTGCCACATGGAAGTTTCCGAAAATTTCTGGGAATTTTTCTCGCATGCGGAAATCCTGCCTATGTAGATTGCCGGAAATCTTAATGGGCACTGATGGAAATCTATGGCAATCTAAACTGACACAGTTTAACTTCCCAAATCTTCGTTTTTTAGCTACCTTTTTAACTTCCAAGCTGTTCTGAAATTTCTTTTTCTGAAAAATCTGTTATGAGCCAGGCTCGAAGCCATTTATTGTTTTTAACATAAATGACACGTTGACGTCTACGACCACTCCTTTGACTGCATGCGTGACATGTTGGAATCTTAATGGCTTGACGTGCTAGAGCATAGCACGTTTGAATTAGCACCAGACGTCGCTATGAATATTGCTAATTGGTAGTGCCATTAGAGCAATTATTGTTGGCTTTAAATTCTGATGTTGTATTCGTTGCAATGCTGAGTTCTGGAGGAAGCCAGTTCGCACTAGGCGTTATAATTTGGAGGTCAGAAGAGATTTTGACAATTAATTCAGACTCGATTACATATGTTTCTACTGATGATCTTATTGAGTCACTTCTGAGAATGGTGCTGGCGTCCCAGCTTGCTGCAGAATATCCGAATGAGTTTGATTGAACATTTTTGTTAGAGGAAAACATGACCGTGCAGGAAGATACTGTATCAAGTGGAGTTTTCTGTGTGCTCAAGACAACAATTTTGGAGGTCTGCTGGTGCAGTTTCAATCAAAGTAATGCGCAAGTGGATTGCAAAAAGCTTAGGAAATGCCCCTGGCGACAGAATCAAGCTTCGTGATGGACAGCAGACTTTTCGTCTGACACCCTCCCAACGAACAAACTTGGTCAATTTCTTGAAATGTTTGCCAATTTTCGCCCATATTTATTAAAAATGGGAGCTATTTCAGCAGAGTTGAGGAAGCAATTGGTTACAAGCAATTCAAGAAAAGGCAATGTGACTTTGAAAATTGCAATCAAATTACTGGAACTAACTATGAAGACGTCATGTGTTGCTTTTGCAGAAGATGGTTCCACAATGGGTCATGTGTAGACAATGCCCCAGTATCTGTTGGTTTATGTTACTGCCACGACTGTGAGCCAAGACATGCAGAGAATGTTCGACTGCTAGCTCAGAACCTCTACTAGCCCAAGTAAATTTTAATGAGGATTGTGCCTCGTGCGAGTGATGCGGGAGGGATATAATCCAATAAATTTCAATTTTGATTATTCATTTCCATTTCCGTTTGATTTATTTTGTGTGCATGCTGAGTAGAAAATGGCACAGTTACTGGTGAGCATCAGAGGAAGGCTATGAGATTGTGTAACACGTGGACCAGCTTGCATGTTTTGTCGCGTAAATCTTGCACTTAGACTTATGTTAAAAACAGTTTGTATTCATCCGTGCCAACGGGCGGATTCAGGCCATTGTGAGCCATTGCGTGTAAATTGCAGCGAATGACCAGAACGTTTGAAGGGCGAGTTACTTTTAACAGATTAACATCGAATTGCCGCAACTGAAATACACAAAAACAACGCGGCCAAGTGCACACCATGTGACCTATTTAAATTAATGTTCGGCATTCGGCTCCACGGGACAAAGTTATAGTGCAACGCTGGGCCAGGCTACAGCAGTCCCGTGCACCCCAGTTCGACCTGACTCCTTGGCAAAGTTCGAGCGGACGAATTGGCCAGATTAAAGCAAACCAACAGACCAAGTTACAACTTACCGCTGGGCCAAGTTATAGTGGACCACTTGACCAAATTGGAGCGTCTCGGGATGACAAACAAGAGCGCACCGGGACGCCAACTTAGAGCACACACCATGCGTCCACCCTATATATTGTGAAATTTAGCCGACCAGAGGTAGGGACCTTTCTAAATTTTTATCTTGGGTTGCTTGTTATTCAAAATCAAATTCTTCTAGTAGGATGGGAAATTTAGAGTCAAGTAAATGAAAATTTCAAATTTCTTGCAACTTTCAAAAACCAATTTTTTGCCGTTTTAAGGCCATTTAGAGACTTCTAAGTTTTAGGCTCGAAAATTAAAATGCGATTTTTCTTATGGAGTTAAATATAGGAAACTCGCAGTCACCACAGGAGAGACCCTTGGTAGAATTTAAATTTTTAAAAGCGGAATTTGCAACCCCCAAAAAAAAAGAATGGGGGTGAAAAAAGAACAGACTTTGGGTCTACTTAGCCAACGACTGACTGACTGCACGGCGCTACAAATTCATCTGACTAAAATTGAATGAGACCGATCGACCCCTAGAGTTATTGAGAGCACAGTAATGAATTGCATAAATTTGGTTTTTCATTTTTTAGCCACGGCTTTGACGTGGCCTTAGAGACGACGTAAAAAGGGCGGCAGGTTTAACGTGCGGAAATTGAGAGAGGCAAAGGAAGGATCCTTGGGAATTTTTTTAATCTGGATAGCCGAAATGCAAAATGGAATTTCTCTTATGGAATTTAAAGTTCCAAAAGTCAATTTTTTCCTAATTTTGAAATCATTCTAAGCCAAATTTAAGGGTTTCTGAGTGCTGGATAGGTATGGCGAAGTGCATGACATGATAACTAGGTAGCTAGGAAATGTAGCAGACTTCTGGAAGAAAATTTTGGTAACGGCGAAAAAATCGAAGGAATGTTACTAATTTGCAGCATCCATTATAAAATACTGGACGTAAGTAAATTGACCCACCTGGCCGTCTGCTCACTTTACCTACGTGATACTACTGTCTGCTCATTTGACCTACGTGACCCTGTTGGCTCACCTGACCCACCCAACGATTTATGAGGTGCAACTGCCTCACCTGATCATGTTTGCTCACCTGAACCACCCAAGGATTTGTCAGGTGCACCTGATCACCTGACCCACCGAACGATTTCTAAGGTGCACCTCACCCACCCAAGGATTTGTCAAGTGCACCTGATCACCTGACCCACCCGACGATTTGTCAGGTGCACCTGACCCACCGAACGATTTGTCAGGTGCACCTGATCACCTGACCCACCCGACGATTTGTCAGGTGCACCCGACCACCTGACCCACCCGACCACCTAACCGCACCTGACCCACCTGACCCACCCGACCACCTGACCCACCCGACCACCTGACCCACCTGACCACCTGACCCACCTGACCCACTCGACTGCCCCCCCCCACAAGGTCAGGTGCACCTGACCACCCGACCCACCTGACCCACCTGACTGTTAGTCAGACCCGGGTGGGCTATAGTGGAAACATGGTGAGTGAGCTCTCATTGCCCTCTCTTCCCGCATGTCCTCATGATATGCAGCAACTATCTGAGATACAAGAGCATCCAGTTTTGACGGACACTTTAGAGAATTTTGTTTCGTCCGCAGGCCTAAAACGTGTACCATTACTCCACAATCGGATAGAAGAATATTTGGAATTTTACGGTAACTTGAATGACACGTTGGTAGTCCGTTTAAGACAATTTGGAAAGACATTGACTTACGTCAATGACACACTTCCATTGAATCCTTCAAATAACGGGACCAGCCCTAAAGTATTGTTTGCCTATGCAGGAGTTAGAAATACAGTCAGGGCATATGGAATATGGAGCGCCTTGCAGAGTAGTGAAGTTCGTGTTGTGCCTGGTGGAAACTTACCGTACTTCAGAATGTGGGCCTCTTTTTTTGTGCAAAGTAACTGTTTTGCACCAAGCATCAAACGAATTCTAGCAGATTTATTTGAGTGTGGAATTTGGAGTTATTGGGCGAATGTTCGTACGGCTGAGACAGTGTATCTAAAATTGAAGCATTATAATGCCAAGGCGAACAAGAAGGTGGAGCTACAGAGCAAGTTGTTGAGGAAGTCAAACCTCGCAGTAATCTGGCGTAACTTTGATCCGCTGCTCGGGAGTGGAAGCTCGTGGAGCGCAGTGACTTTGAATAACTTAAATGCAGGCTTTTCACTTCTTGGTATTGGCCTGCTACTTTCCATATGTGTTATGCTCAAAGATATATTTGGTTCGATAATTATGCGTTGCATACTACTTAGCATGAGCAACTTTGTGTGGTTATTTATGCAAGGAGTTTTTAGTTTTCGCAATTCGTTTTGCATTGCGTAGAATTGGGCAACTGTTGCTCTCCGTTGTAAGCAAACTCAATGAGTAATTTTTGATTTTAGGTGGAATTTTTGTTTGCTAGAAACTGTTTGTGTCTAATTGTATTTGCATTGTTGGCACCTAGAGTAAGAGTCAGTTGGGTGTACAGCTTGATTTGGCCGGCATGACATTCCATGAATGACAACATTTTTTAGTTATACAACAGGATTATTGTTCTTTTTTTCGTAACTAAATTTCAGAGTGGATTTTTTTGTTTCTTGCATTAGTTGTTGTTTAGGTAAAACTGGCTGAGATACTAAGACCTAGTAAGGCATTCTACAGCATCGTTTCCATCTTGTGTGAATTAGAAACCATGAGCATGAAAGCCATATTGAATATTCTCATTACCAGTATTATCCTCCAGACAATTTTGTGCACGTCTATCAGCCTCAGCCCTCACGAGGACACAAAGAACTGGACAACAACTTCAACTGAGCTCCTGTATTCGTTTCAAAACTGCATTGTGTACGTTTTTTATTGGGCCTACGACAGCGACTACGATGCTCTTACATCTACGAAATACATTCAATTTTATTCGGAATACATGAACTGCGCAGTCTTCGTAGAAACTCTTGAACAGTACCGGAGTTCCGAGTTCGACGAGGTGCAGCCGCATCCACTATTCACCAACTCTCTTAAACTTGTACACTCC
>JAQIWI010002312.1:0-12803 GCA_034698825.1 Deuterosminthurus bicinctus | reverse complement strand
AGAGCTAAAGGAAATTGAATTGAATAGGAGAAAAGAAAATGTCGACAAAGTAGCTCGTGCAGAAGAAATAATGCCTGCGCGAGAGGAGATTAAGAAAAATTCAGTGGAAAAGAAATCAGGAAAAGCTCAAAAGAAAATGAATATTGAAGATAAAAATAAAATTATTCCAAGTGAAAATTGTGAAGAGAAAAGTAAGGAGAAACACGCCAAGTCCCTAGAAGAAGTCACAAGGTCAAATGAGAAGTTGATCAAGGAAATAGCCGCAACCTTTCAGGATAGAGTTGCCAAAGCCGAGGAAGAAAGAATTAAGAAGGAAAAGCAACTTACAGAGAAGAAGGAGAGCTCAGTAGCACCGACTGAGATGAGCGACGCTGTATCTTTCGCCAGCTACGTGGTCCAAAGTCCTGCACCATCTATATTGGGAGATGTAAAAAACTTTCCAGTTAAGAAGAGGACGTCAATCCACTCATTTATTGGACCAACAGAACAAGTAGCCTTACCAACAGTCCCGCTGCCAGCCAATATTACGGGTATCAGGATGACCAGGTCTTCCACAGGAGGGGATGTCCCGCGTCCCATACTGAAGGAGGAGGAGCTCATCAAGTTTGATACGCCAGAGAGGAAAATGAAGGCCAGAAAAGTACTGGCTCGTTACTTTGATAAAGTACGACGGATCTGCGAAGACAGAAAAAGAACGGAAACTGACGAGGACAGAAGGAGAAGAGATGAATCTACACGACAAGTATATGAAGACGTAACAGAGGAATTAGATGAGTTTGCGGACCTAGTTTACGCTCTGGACATCCCAGGAGCACCGTCGAGCTTACCACTCTTCGGACTTGTAGACACGGGCTCCACCAACAACTTGATCTCGGAAAGGATGGTGGGATTAATACAACAGATCGCACCAGACTCAATAATTATCCGTAAAAGTCCAGACACGATCTCCTTGAGGGCCTACAATGGACAGAGGATGTTAACAAACTTGGAGGCGTACGTGGCGCTGAATATTGGAGACCAAACACACCTATTGGGATTGATAGTCATGCCAGACGGGGTGTTGAATGATTTCGTCATTGGACTAAGGACACTGAAGGTCTTGCGAGTGCTTTGGGTTGCCGATATCGATGAGCTCATCCTGCGAGGACCGAAGGATGGCCAATCAACGGTCATTCAAGCCTATATAGGGGAAGATGAGGTCAGGAGAGTCAAGCAAGACAGCGCCAGGGCAGCTCAGAGATTACTACGATCTGAGACTGTCATTCCACAAAATGATGCCGACGAACTTAAGGGCTTTTCGGATCACTACGACGACTCGGACGACGGGATTGACGAGGACCCGGAGTTTTTCTTTAAGCCTAGAGTGAAGAGAAGGATCGTTCAAACTGGAAAAGTCAGATTAGTCAAAGCGGAGAAACCTCTGGACGCACCCTTGGTGTCTAGCACAAAGCAGGAATTTGATTTTGAACGAGGACAGACCAGAAGAATCCGGATCAAACTCTCAAGGCCAGAGTCAGGAGACTTCTGGGTGGATATGACGGAAGCTGAGAAATTCCGAGTTGCCATTCCATCATTGCTGCTCCGTTTCCAGCGGGGTCGAGCAGCGTTGGCATTGACAAATGACAACGGTCACTATTACCGACTCCCACAGCTAGTCAACATCCCTGTCATCAAATATTCTGCAACAAAAGCGCAAAGGATTAGACCAAACAAAATGGACAGCGAAGCTCGGGTCAGAATGGTCAAGTCAGTCAAGAGTAAGTGGGCCAACTTACGCTACGAGGGAGCTCTAGTCTTGCGAGATTTCACGGAGGAAGAGTTGAAGCCAGATGAGAGGATTTTTGCGCCTTATACGGAAGCGCAGCTGAAACTTTTTAAGCCCAGTCCGGATTTAACTCCCGAGCAGCAAGAGGAAGTGCTCAAGTTTGTCACAAGGAAAAGAGCAGCTTTCGCTTTTGATGGAGATAAGCTCGGGACCATCAAAGGAATGTTGGCCAACATCGATACAGCGGATGCCCAACCCTGCAATATCAAACAATATCGATTTCCAGGAGCTGAAGCGCAAATGGTCCAGGACTTTATCGACAAAAATGTCGAACTGGGAGTATTCTCACCGTGCTTTTCCTCATGGAATTCGCCAGTATTCCTAGTACAAAAGTCTGATGGGAGTAGACGGATGGTAATCGACTTGAGAGGTTTGAACCAACGGACCGTACGAATGGATTATCCGCTTCCAAATTGCGATGATATCCTAGCCACCGTGGGGTCCTCCAAGTATTTCGCGTCCGCGGACCTTTGGAGCGGATTTTATCAAATGGAACTCACTGAAGAAAGCAAGGAGAAGACCCGCTTCACAGGACGTGATGGGAGTTTTCTCCACAACAGACTTCCCATGGGATGGATCAATTCACCCGCCGTTTTCCAGCGTGCAGTTGAGAGGATCTTGGGGAACCTGAAAGGACACATCGCATTTAACTATATAGATGACGTAATCATCTATGCTGATACGTTCGAGGAGTTAATCCGAAGAATGGATCAAGTCTTCGACAAGTTTGTGGAATACGGACTTACCTTCAAGCCGGAAAAGTGTAGCTTCGGATTCAAGGAACTCAAGTTCCTGGGCCACATATTAAAAGATGGCTGTATCCAAATGGACCCAAAGAAAATCAACGCAGTGAGAGAATTCCCGTTGCCCACTTCCGTTAAAGGAGTCCAGCGATTTATAGGAATGGCCAACTATTATAATAAATTCATAAAGGACTTCAGTAAGACTGCTAAACCCATCCGAGACTTGGTGAAAGGAAAGGTCTTACTCCCTTGGACGGATGAAGCATTGGAGGCTTTCGAAGAACTTAAGGTCGCGATGACCACCGCTCCAGTGTTGAAATGTCCAGTGGAAGGAGGAGTTTACCGGATCTCTTGTGACGCCTCAAATTCAGCAGTTGGCGGAGTATGTGAAATGACAACGGACGGGAAGACTTATCATCCAGTGGCATATTATTCCAAGGCCCTGAATGAGACGGAGAGAAAAATGTGTATCACAGAAAAGGAATGCTACGGAATCGTGCAAGGAATCAGGAAATTCAGACAATTCATTTACTTACGGGAATTCACGGTCGTAACGGACCACGACTGCCTCGCAAAGGCGCAGAATATCAAGGATTTACACGGCAGATTAGCTCGGTGGACTCTGTTCATCATCTCGTCAGGAGCCACCATCAAATACCGGAAAGGATCAGAGATGTATCTGGAGGACGCCTTGAGTAGAGCTCCTGTAGACGAAGCCTCCGATGAGGGATCAATAGCTTCTAAAGGAGTAGAATGCAAAGTCAGAAGAGTAAAGGAAGATACCATGTTCAGATCATCTAATCGACCTTCCGGAAATCTAGCTGAGTCAGCAGAGCAGGTGACGGAGCAAGAAGTCTATCAGTTTGAGCCCATCTTGACCTTCTTTGGAATTGACAAGCTGAAGGAGTTAAGGGAACTACAAGAGAAGGATCCGGCCTTGAAAATAATTATTGACACAACACTTGAACATGGATGTCATATTAATGGGCGCTCACCTTACTCGGACGCTCCAGTTTATCACGCGGACTATGCGCTGATCCAGGGCTTACTGTATTATGGAGACAGAAGGAATCCACATTCCGCTTGGAGGCTCATGATTCCGGCCACTCTGACTCATCAAGTCATCGCCTTGTCGCATTGCTCACCCGAAGGAGGACATTTCGGAGTTCTTCGGACCATGTGTACCATGCGCCAGCGCTATTTCTGGAAAGGAATGATGGAACAAGTTGCTAATTTTATCGGATCATGTGAGGTCTGTCAACTCAATGAGAAGCCAAACAAACTCACCCCAGGCTACTCACATCCAAAGGAGCCACCTACTCGTCCGTTTGAGTCAGTCGCCATTGATTACGTGGACCTCCCAAAGTCTAAGGCTGGATATGCTCACGCTTTGATCATGATCGACCTCACAACTCGATACTTGATTGCGGCGCCGACGGTCCAAGCAAGAGGTCAGGATACTATCAGACTACTACAGGATCATCTAATCTGTCAATGGGGAATGCCAAGGAATATCATTTCCGACAACGGGACGCATTTTGCTAACAAGGAATGCAAGGAGTACGCTGAAAAGCGACAAATTAATTGGCATTTCATACCTGCGTATCGCCCGGAGTCTAACGCGCCGTGTGAAAGAAGCCATGGGGACACTAAGGCTTATTTAAGGAAGATGGCTCAGAATAATCCAGACTACTGGGACATCCATCTTAAAGCGGCAGTATTTGCAAAAAATATAAATCATTCCGCCGCTGTGAATGCCGTTCCGTTCGAATTGGTGACTGGATGGCAACCACTGAGGTCACAGGATTTGGCCTTACCGGCCTTGAGGGGCTCACCGTGGGATCCGGATGCGCTGGAAATGAGAAGACATGAATTATTGGAACAGTCTCATGCCTGCATAACCAAGCAGCAGGTGAAGAGGAAAGACAAACACGATGGAAGGCGCCAGGATATTAAGTTCAAGGTCGGAGATGTAGTAAAGCGAAGGAACTACACGGCTCGGGGATTGGACCCGAAATGGATCGGACCTCTTTATGTTATAGAAGTATTGGGAGACAAAACTTACACTGTCAGAGCGGCAGGAGCGCGATCAAAGGCCTTCAAGGTGTCGTCTGATCAGATTGCCCGCTTTAAGGAAATGGAACCTGAGGCGGAGGAAGCAATGAGAACAGTTCATCCGTTGGAAAGATTTGAAGAGGACGCGGGAGCCGAGACAGAGGTTCCTGAAAAGCAATTAGATGAATCACGATTACTCAACCCTTTTGATTCAGACTCATCAGCAATTAAAGCGATTCCTAGTACGAGAAATAAAGCCCCAATTCCCAAGCCGAGGAGGAGCGTAGGGACTGACACGGATGAGAAGGAATCAGACTCACCAAGGAACTTGTCACATGACCCTGTGATTCAAGCCGGTCCACCGAGGTCAGGACCTGCTGCAGGAACAAGAAGCCAGGCTAAGTTGACTCATTCAGAGCCAGTTCCAGTACCAGATTCCCAACAAGCCACAGAGTTGATCCCGGAATCAGCCCTAGAATCATCTCCAGTAACAAACGTAGCAGCACCCACTCCCATTGTTCAAGCTGCATCAGCGGCACCACCACCCCTAGCAAAACCAAGGGGAAGAAAACCAGTTCGTCAGGAGCCATTGGAGAAACACGCTCAAAACCTAGAGTCGAGATCAGGCCCGTCTGCGGGAACTCGGAGTCGGACTAAGCTGGCATCGGCCACGGACACAGGCATTTCTGAAAAGGATACACAGAAGATTCAATCATTAGTCTTGCCTCAAGTATCATTCGAAGCCATTGACAGGAAAACTGTAGAAGAGGGATTGCAATTCGTGAATGAAAATGAATTCATCCAGGGGCAATTACAGGAGGCCTTGAAGAGACCGGAAGCTACAACTATTTGTATGAACGGGTGGAGAGTCTCAGTAGGAGCAAAGCCTGGAGAGGAACAAAGGCCCATGACCCGGATCGGTACAGAGGAACTACCCAGAGTCAGGTTTATTAAGGATCGTTTAGAAGTTGATCCGGGCAGTGAAGAGGAAGTCGAAAAGGAAACGGAAAGAGCGCAATATTTGGAACAAGGAGATCGAGACGATGCGGGATTAAAATACAAAACACAGGACGTGAATACTGGCGCTATTAATACAGGAGATCGAGAAAATAACGAGCTCACTAACCAGAAAGAGACAGGTGAATCAGTCACGTCCGATGTGCCATCTCAGGATCTGAGAGATCTGGGAGATTTAATCGATTCAGTACCACAGGATTTGCCTTCAGTTCATTCGCCAAATGGGGAGCTGAAAAGTCAAGGTGAAGCGATGGATAAAGCAATAAAGGAGCACATCCCACAGAGAGTCGAAGTGATTGATTTGGGAGATTCATCGGATTCCCTTCAAACCTTGGACTTGTCATCATTGGAGAAACAGAGTGATGACTCGGGAAGTTCCAACTCGTCATCAGGTCCACCTGATCACCCCGATGATCATCAAGCGGTGTTGGGAACAGCGCTCATAAGCACTCAAGTTGAGGAGAGCCAGGACAAAGTCAGCTCACCTGCAATGGGACAAAATAATTTGAGTAATGTGGAGCCACTACAAGCTGAAGCTGAAATAATTAACCAGGGAATCGAGACGGAAATAATACCTGAACAAGAAGAACAGGGTGAGAACAATGGATCCGTTCCTGAGGTCGCGGTTAAGGAAATTCCTCAGATAGAGCTTCAAGGAGATCAATTAAAATCTTCTCCGCAAAGTTTGCAAAAGCTGGGGTCCAAGGCCAAGAGTTTTCTGGGAACTTTGGCACAAAAAGGACGAAATCTCTTAAGAGGAACTCAAGCTGGATCTGAAAAGGAAAATAAAAATCAAGGGCCGCAGCCAGCTACACGGACCATTAGTAAAATCAGCCCGTGGGAAAGATACTTTGAAGGAAAACTCATTAAAAAAGCTTACGGGACCGTTCCAACAAGCGAAGGGGGTCAGGATGATAACCCAAGGCCGGTAGTGAGTCAAGTTGACTCGGAAATTCCCGTTCAGTCGGAGCAACCGAATCATGCTCCAGAAATCGCGCTTCAGTTGGAAAAAGTACACGAAAACCAAGGACGATCACCTGGAGATCAAGAAGATGAGCAATCTGGAGACTTAATCCAAGGCCAGCAGGAGTCCCCAAGTGGCAAGGATGGAAGCCAGCTAAATCAACAAGTTGGTGCTCCAGCAGTCGAGCAGGATGGAACACAACAGGAACAGCCTGTGAATCGCACTACGAGTCAACATTCCTCGATAAAAGATGATTCTGATCCAGTTGAAAGTAATGAACCGAGAAATCCCACTCCGCCTGAAACTGAGCAAACTAGTCCACCACACATTGCTTCAGTTAATGATAAAAATAAAAGCCAGGAAGGAAATAATAATTCTAAGGAAGGAAATAATAATTCAAAGGAAGAGGAATTACCAGCGGTAGTTGCGGATCATGAAGAGCGACCGGAAATTCCTTCAACAAGTCATCAAGTATCTATGAATGATTTCCTCACGGAACCGACTGGCTATTTGGGACGACTTGAGGAGATGGCAAAGTCGCTGGGTTCGGACCAGGAGCCCAGTATGGAACAGAGAGTGCGACTCGAAAAAGCACAAACACCCATAAGACCACCGTGGAAACCCAGCCCGATCAGATGGATCCGAAAGGCCTCTGATGAAAATTCCACGAGAAGAATTCGTCCCAAGCGCTCTACAAAAAAGGAACAAAAAACAATCAGGAATTTTAAGTGGAGGATGGACAATGTAAATGGGGATCAAAGACTAAATGAGAATGAGGATTACTTACCTGATCGGGAGATTCATTTCGGTCACTTGGGCGAGCTCTTCACTCCAGAGGATTTAGACGAGAATGTGGACACGACACACACACAGGAGGAAGAAGAGAGCCAGGAGCAACACACAGTGGATGAAGAGAGAGCTGTGCAGCACACAGTAGCTGAGGAGGAGAGCCAAGTCAGGGAAACAGCTGATGAGCCGCGCGAAACTTTGAATTCCCTGGGGCGGCCCGAGACGTCCACTACGACTGAAAGAGCAGTTGAACCTCAAAGGCTCGACGATAAAATTAACACTCCGGAAATCAGTCAAGGAAACGAGAGCGTGGAAATGGCAAGCTTGGAGGAAAGTACCAGGGAAGAAAACAGGGAGCTGGAAAATGAATTTCCACAAGATAGAGAAACTTACGAGACGGCTGACGTAATTCCAATGGAGGAAGATGAAGCAGTGGAGAGGCCTCTCATTGATTTGGATGCTCCTGTCAGAAAACTTGCTCGTGACTTGAACATCAACGTGGAGGAGGCAAAGGCCAGACTGATGGAGAGAATTAATCCGGAGGAGGTAGACGTGAATCAGTCGCCGGAGTCCCAATTGTTTTACGTCCACAATCTGTTGGAAAAGAAAGCACAGGAGATTTACAACTCGGTAGTTAATCCACCAGTCACACCTCAACCATCCACGAGTCGGGAAATGGACGCGAGTGGAACGGTTGTGAAACTTACCGGGACAGTAGAGGAAGTACAGCAAAGATATTTTGCGGGACACTATCTTTCTCCAGTTATGAGGAGCCAGTCGAATAATCAAAGAGTCGAACTAGTACGAGACACGGAGCCCAGCGTTCCCATGGAAGTGGATGAAGCTGTAAAGGAAAGTCCAGTCAAGTCAACGGAATCGTTGGTAACGAGTCAGGAGGAAAAAGCTAAGAACTCACACTCAGTAGCTTGTGGTTCTTCACCGGAAATCAAGGAAACAGGCAAGGAGCTGGCAGTCCAGACAAATGAATCGGGCATTGTCTACGTCCAGGATGCCAACACTAGTCCGTTGGGTCTCCAAGTTTCATCTGAAAAGGAGAATGATAGTGGCTCAGGGGAGCAACAGTCACAGCTACTAAGTGAAGGCCCGTTACATTCATCCGTCGTGGAACGACAAAGTGAACAGGAAAGTGCAGTAGCGAGTCCGGTTGTTGTTGCTACTTCACCGGATGTGTCTCCTATTTCAAGACTGGAAGGGGAACCTGTAGACAACAATAATGAGAGGAATACATTAAGTCCAATCGAGGCCAATAATCAACAACAAGGATTTATGGGTAGCAGTGTACCTGAGTATGAGGAAAGCTCGTTCAAAGAGGGGGAAGGTGAGTCGGGCTTTCCAGCACCGCCTGAACCACAAGTAGGGGAACAAAATTACCCCAGATCACCCGGCAAGGAGCAGGAACCAGTTGAAGAGGAAGAAGACGATGTGTCCGATACAGACGACGCAATGGCATCAGAAATGGAGGATGGATTTGCTTCTAGCTCTGATGGGGACGAATTAGCTGACGGAGATGTTGTTTTTGATTCGGATGAGGAGCTAATAATAAACACTGTAATCGAGAAGGAGACAAGTAAATCAAAGGGAAGTAAAGAAGAAGAAGCTGAAGTGATTTCAAATGAACCAGTACCTGAGACGGGAGTAGAAGGATCTGTGGAGCCACACGGCTCTTCAGAAGAAGGATCAGCTACACCAAGTCAAGTGGGAATTGATCGGACGAGGGTCAGAGTTACTCCAGGTAGCGATGAAAGCCTACCGTCCCCAGAAGATAAAGGACTAAAGTGGCGAGCAGTCGCTTGTCATTCGTCACCTGCAAAGGAGAAGAAGGATGAGGACATGAATTCAAAGGCTACGGAACCACCCGTTAAAATGGAGGAGCAAAATCTACCGGTTGATTCCAGTAATCAAGGGTTTGATTCTGGCTCAGGATCTGGAGAAGCGGAATCTCAATTGGAAACCGCTGATCGAGATGGAGTGCAGTTGCCTGCTGTACATAATAAGCCGCCACATAGCCCACAACAGCACATGGAGATTCATCAACCTGGCTCTGAGTTGAAGGTTGGGGCAGCATCTGTGTCCTTACCACTCTCAGAGGCGGCGGAGATAGACGTAGAGATCCCGGGTTTATCTGAAGAGGAGGAGGCCATTTCAAACAATCAAGAGAAAGACATACGACAATCCATGGATTTATTCGACGAAGATGAGGTGCATACCGCTGAGGAGGACGTGGCCAGCGAGAACGAAGCCCGTGACGAGGATTTGCCGTATCAAACGGCCGACGAAGATAACAACGCAGAAGCAACTCTGAGAGAATCACTGGAAAGGTCAATAACTTCCCAGAATGATCCAATGGAAGGACAAGAGGCCGAGGCCAGGCCTGTGAATGAGGAAGCATTCCGCGAGGAGAATAATGATGATAATCAACTGAGGGTTCAAGGAACTGATAATATTAATCCTCATATTATTACCTCTCCAGTTCAGGACCAAGGGAGTTCAAGTGCCAGCGTGGAGCAGGGAGCCGATGAGCCTTCAAGTTCACGTCAAGTGAGACGGAAGAAGAGGAAGCCCAGTCCGCTATTGGAACCTGAAGGAGAAGGAGACACAGAGGGAGATTCCGAGACTACTAACAGCAACTCATCCACAGGACCCAGAAGGTCAGGGAGAGCAAGGACAGAGCCAAAGCGGTTTAGTCACGACAGTAAGCACACTGAGTCCATGCTGAAGAAAAGGCGCCAGGGACCCAACTGAGGAAAAGTTAAAAGGAAGATTTATTAGTGTGAAAAGGAGGGAAGTGTAGTAATAATAAGTGGAACTAGTGGAGGTAACAACTATCCATTCGAGTCTTAAGGGGGAATGTGAGCGATGATGGAAGAATCAGAGGCTTAGGTCACTACATGATTCTAATATTGTCTTTACTTTTATTTCCAGGCCACTCCCAGTTTTCCTTTTCAATTGGTCCACAGCCTGAACTTTTGTAGAAAGGTATTAGGGTAGTAATCATGTCTAACAAGATAGTACTGAACACGGGAGCAGAGCAGTGGAAGAGTTACTTATTCCAGACCCCGGTGGATAAGATCCTTCTAACGTCCGGTCAGAAGACAATTCGCCTGCATCGAGTGGTGTTCCAGGATCAATTCCCAGGGAGCGCCCACTTGGCGGAAGGATCGCCGGAGATTTATTTGACGCCGGATTACGAGCCGATTCTTGGAATATTCAAGTTTTTCTTCTATGGGCATCGCATCTTGATCAATGCGCAGGAGGAGATGCTGCTCTGGGCCTTGGTGGCGGAGTTGCGCTAGGAAGCGGGAAGACCACGAAGAAGAAGGAGGAAGACGGAAGACCTCATGAAGACCGGGAGAACACAGTGAAGCTTTTTGAAATGACTATATTAATTGATCTGGATTCCTTATCCTAATAATTTTCATGAATCCCAAGCATGAATTTTCTTTTCGAATTGAATTTTTCCTTAATCCAAATACATTAAAATTTTCCAACCATAATTAATGATACCAAAACTGTTTTGTCCTACTATACGCACGAGTCCTTGTTAATAACAATTGCATGTCAAATCCTATCTCCACAAAGCGCATGATTTCATCCAAAATGCATTGATCATCTCGCGAGGCTGTGAATTGGAGCAATGGTATGTGATGAGGAAGGCATACTCAATATTTCTCCTTGTTTACTTACAAGGATGCTAAGAAATTAGGGATAAAACTCACAGGCATTTTCAGGACAACTGACACGTTGCTTTATTCAGGATTTTTATTGTTACTATATTTGCTAACAGGCCAGGGAATTTCGGGATGCTCTTTTCCATGATGCTCTTTCAAATTGTCAGGGCGAGTGTATTTACACTTGCAATGTTTACAAGGAAAGTGTCCGGGACAGTGGACATAGCGATGATTTTTCCATACGGCTCTGTCACACATATAACACCAGTAGCGAGTGGAGGGCAGAGTTGGCAGTTGGCGCATCGGATTGAAGGACCGAGAAGTAGGATTCTTACGAGTAGCAGGTTGCTTACGCAAGGGAGAAATTTCAGGCGTGAGATGTTTCTCACGTCTAGGAGGACTCTTACGTGGAGGCGGATTAACATCAACAGTCGGCCTTGCTGGGTTAGTAGGTGTCTTGACCCGAGGAATCCGATACGGATCCCAAATGGAGACGACAAATGATTTTTCCTTACTGTTTGGTGGGCTACGGGACCCACTAGGAGCAGAGTTGTCAACGTCCAACTGATTTGTCTTGTCCGCTTGCATGGACTTTAGGTATTCCTGGAATAACTTTGGACCATTCACACTGCGGGAGAATGGAATTATTTCTTCGGGTTCAACTAGTCCCGACTGCACAGGGTCAGGAGACTTCGGAGCATCATCAGTTTCAGGGATTTCTATTTTTATTTCAACTGCGGGACTGCGAGGCTCCACGGGATCATTACTCGACTCTGTCACGGGAGTTATAGTAGTTCCGTAGGAAGTAGCTTGCGGGTGGTCAGATCCAATGGGGGTCAACATGCCTAGGACAGATTCAGATACGAGGACAGGATGTAGTGGTTGTTCACAAGTTGCTAATTTTTCCCGTGCTTCATTAGCTAGATGCCCTACAACGTTCAACAGCGAACGTATGAGGCCCTCACGCGCCAGGTCGCTCGGATCAGGCCCTGTGGTCATTGAAAGGTCGGCGTAGGGATAGTCAAACGTTAGGGGCTCAGGTGCAAAGTGCTGGGACGCAGCACCAGCCATAGTTGGCACAGTAGCAGCCAACGTGATACGGATGGCCACCACTAAAATAAAGAGAGAATAATGATTAGCTGGGAAAGCGTTTGATTTAGTATCTTTTTTTATAATTTTAGTAACTTAGGAGGCGAATCTTATGGCTTGCTTGGTTAACTTACTAGGAGCACTGGAGTCTTGCGAGGAATTAATATCCATGGTTAGGAAATACACAGCCTCAGGTCCTTACGTTGAGGTCAATAAGTTTAGGCCAAAGGGAATTATGAGACCGGATCTTAAGTTAAATGCCAACAGGAAGAGAATTTACTTTGCACTTGTACACTGTTAGTCCTACGAGCAGGAAGGAGGAATATTCAAGCTGACTTGGAGACGAGCCTTAAAGTGATAATTTTAGGAGGCAAATGTTACTGTAGGAACCTGGTCATGATTTATTCTGTATGCCTACGCAAATGAAGCAAAGGTGAAGGACTGTTAGTCACTTGGAGCATTTGTAGTCACGTAGGATGAGAGAATGCTATCTTCATGTTAATCAAGGGTCCCTCTTGAGAATTGTGGAGAGATATGTGCGATGCCAGGAGGAATTACTGATGCAATAAGTAGGAGTTCAAAGCACTTACAAAACCTAGGAGCTACTAGAGCAACTTTTATTGGGCCAAATG
>JAQIWI010002311.1:0-12803 GCA_034698825.1 Deuterosminthurus bicinctus | reverse complement strand
AATCTCTGCCCTCTGCAATTCAAATTCATATGAATCTTACGAAAAGTTGAGATAATCCTGGAATATTTTAAAGATGTCAACCGCTACGCCGCTTTCTAACATGGTTTGGTTATCGTTGAACTTGACCTCATCATAATAGGCCTCGTCGTCCTTTTTTTTCGGAAAAATGCGTCAAAATGAAATCGAAATCCGAAATACTTTATTATTGAGACCAGAAAGGTTAGTGACTTACGGCTGCCGTTGCAATGACAGGAATTTTTCCAAAGTTTCGTCTTCGCTGCCATTTTTGTTGCGTGAGCTCCATTAGCGTTCTTTCGTTCAGTTCAACTGGTCCAATAATGTATGCAAAGTTTTGTCCTTTTAGTGAATATATCTCGCTTAAAATTAGCAGGTTCTCTTTATGACAAATCCAATACACATTGGAGTCAAGACGGAAGGATGTGGCGATGTGGCCAACCATACTCATGTCCTCAGTGTCATTTGAGCAAAGGATAAGAACGAAGGGAGCGATGCACATGATGTTGGTGTTATTGATGATCTGACAACAATGAGTCAGTCCATGACATTTTTATAAATGATTTCCTGTTACAATATTTGTCATTACCGCTTTCAATGAGTTCAAATTTTGGTAGGATACTAAAACAGCTGTCCTGGTGGTGTATAGATTGGAATCAATGAATGCTTCCCTCGGCGGCACCCAAAGCGCTACCTCAGAGTCTTCAAAACAGTCGACAATCAGTCCTTTACGACAATGATATTTAAAAACGTTTTCAGTACCTCGTAGCTCTTGCAGTTCAGTCGTTCGAATAGAACTTTCGTCATCAGTTAAGAGCAAAAATTGATGGAAGCTTTGTGGTAGTAGCGGGGCTCTAATCAATAACTCTGAAACGGATAATGTGAGACCAACGTACGACCAGTGGACTACGAACAACCAAAAATGCTTCCAAAAGTTCCAAACGGATGGCATTGTGAATATTACTGCGATATTACACTTGATAGTGTTGTGCAGTGTATGCTGGAGGCAGGCCTTAATCACAACTAGCTTTACAGATGTGTACGACAAACGAGCTAGTACGAATAAGAAATTACTTTCCAATTTTTTGAGAAAACTTGGTGAATAAAATTGTCGTGGCTCCAGAACAAAAGACCTTCTTTGTTGCTGCTTCTATCAAATCACACTTTACATAACACCGAAAAACTTTACATCTGTAAGCAAAGTTACCTTGCGGGAAAATACTTTCTGCAAAATTACCGGAATTGAATACACCTTCTTGACACTTCTAAACTGCGCTTCAGGCTGAGAAATGATAGAGATCTGTAACCAAGCATATAGAATCAAAGAAAAAGCAGACACTCCCACTTGTCAAACAATGTCCCAGTTGTCAAGTCAAGTTGTCAAACATTGTGCCAGTTGCCTAGCAAACTTGTCCAGCATTGGACAGTTGCAGCCATCCAGTTAGTTTCTCAACAACAAGAAAACAACCAAAGAAAACTGGCCAGCCAGGACTTGTAGCCACGGCTTGCTGATTTTCTTTACAACCGAGCAGTCAAAATGGCCACATTACAGTGCCGCGTTCCTTCTCCATTTCTCAAGAGCGCTCCATTTGAGCTCGCAGTAGCTTCTTGGTCAGTGCTCTCAAGTTTCGGCTTGCAGACTCAACTTTGAGTCTTCATGTTTAAATGATTTTCCAATAATACTTGTTATAACGGTTTTCTTGCCCGCCACCGTACAGACAGGGGATCTCATGGCAGTTTGCACTCTCGCAGTAGGAGAATTGCGGTTGAGCCCTACACTAATGCTGATGAAGTACATGCATGGAACGAGAGAACGCAATTATGCAAGGCGAAGTCACGGGATATGACCTGGGACCGATCCATTTGGAGATAGTTAATGTGCAATTAAGATTATTTATTTGCATATTCAGGAAATACTTCTACAATTAGTTTCCTGATATAAACGCCATTCAATCCGCCCAAGTGTCTGAGCGTAGTCAGGAAGTTTAGAAGAATTTAAATTTTAATGGAATGTCAATGACACAGATTTAAATTGGAGTAACTTCCTCATAACAACAGCAAGGACCGCGTTGATCGTGCTTTTCCGGGAGAGTCGTTTCCGTGTAGCATACCTTGATATGTACAGCAAGCTTCAAGTATTAGAAACTCTGTTCATGCTTGGTATCTTACGATGGGGAGCTTTGTGGTAAACCACCTGTGCTAGTAGAGAGCAGCTTAAAAGCAGGTTGTGAACAAGCAAAATTGCTCTCATGAAGCTAGCGTCCATGTGCGGTGTTTTCCCTGTTCTGGTCGAGGTATCGTCAGGAAAATTACAGTAAAAACTGCTATCTCTCGACTCGAGTCATATTTTTATGCAGAAAAACTACGTTCAGTTAAAAATTTAAAGTGTGGGACTGTCTTGTTCAAGTTTCTTGTCTGTCGTCAAATCAAAATAATCTGGACTTTATGTTAAAGATGAATGAACAAACAAGTAAATGTAAAATTTCAAATAATTTGCAGTTTGTTTGAGAAGGCTTTGTCTTCATTAAAATGGCAGTAACACTGGTTGAAAAGAGCACACTCAGCGATCTGTACGCAGCTGTACATATACCCATTTACTTTTTATCGAAATATGTAATCGGCATCGTGATCAGACAGTTTTCCTTAGTCATCAAACATCTTATCTGCTTTGGCTCGTATCATGGAAAGCCAGCCGAAAAATGTAAGTCAGCGATGTAGATCAAAGTTTACCATGACAACGACTTAATGGCAGTCATGTCATAAGCTAATAGAAGGTTCCAGCTTGTTGACGCCGTCCTCTAGTTTAATGGAGCCCTTGGTCGTAATAATGGGAACGATACGGTACGTGAAGCAGTGCGAGCAGACCACACTGAAACATTTTGACAACAGTTGACTTATTACAGTGGAGGGGGACGCCGAGAAGTCTCTGATTCTTCGAAGCTTTTCAAGTGTTGCTGTCGTGGTCAATTGATTTAATCCGGATTTTGTACTTTTGAACTACAAACTGGACCCTTTTCCGGCCTCCTGGGGCATTTCTGGCCATTCCGATTTTTGCTACTAAATAAACTCTATTGGTTGCTTGGCACAAGTTACTCCAACCAGTCTTCTCACATCATTAATTTTGCTTAAGTGCATACCCCATAAGTCAATCCCTAAGTTACCCATTGTGACGCACATACACATGCTTATAAGGTACATGGGACGAGAGAACGCCATTATGCAAGGCCAGGTCACGTGATACGACCTGGGACCGGTCCTTTTGAAGGAAGTCAGCTTCAATATACAACTAAAGTTATTTATTTACACATTCAGGAAGTTAAAAATGTAGTACTGAAGGCTCTACACCTACACACCTTTGCACGAAGGACTATAACTGCTGACTAACTACCTTAGGGAACTCCACGAAATAGCATACCGAGTGGAGAGAGAAACGTTTACAGTTATTTCATCATCCTTACGCCTAGGTCAAGGCTTACTCTAAACTAAGGCATAGACGCAGTAGACGCACGTCTTATAGATTTCACATATTATACAGGCAAAGGCGAGGATCTGTTGCACAGTCATTATGAAAAAAAATTTAAGTGGGAGGTTGTTTCCAGAATAATCTAAAACCTTACGAGTTCGAACGCCTTAAAGTGGTTTACATTACCATATCACAAGAAACTGTTCTAGTTCTAGTTGACTTCAAGTTAAGGCTTTTGATATTTGATGATTTCCTGTAGTTTGAATGGGATAGTTTCGCGATGTTCCACTCACCTAATGACACCAGAACCTATTGAATGTTAGAAGTTGACAATGAAAATGAGTAATAAAATTGAAAAGTCAAAGTTCCGGCTCTTTATGTCCGATAAGTCAAAGCAGGAAGTGATGAGATCGCAAATGGTGATGTGATAGGCAATTCCGTGAGGCTTTGTACATTAAAAGCTCACAGAGATAGCAAGAACAGCAATTGATTCAGGATCTCTTCAGCGACGGCAACCGTAACATCGAAGGAGAAATCAGAAAATATTCCAATGTGAAAGAAGTTAGGACGAGTTCCTTTGGCTCGCTTCATGGAATATGCCCGCTCGGATGGAGCCAGCCGGGTAATGTACGCCGGAGTCGTAGATCGAAGTGTATTGACAAGATCTTCAGATGCTCTCAGCACAATAATTCCATTCCAGCACATTGAAAACAGAACTGCGCCCACAATAATCGCAAGATATGGAAATAACATGTACAGCAAGATTGGTAGTTCTGTATGCCGAATGCTTATATAAAGCGCAACTGTTATCAGTGCTCCAGCCCCTAAAAGTCCTTGCGGTGCGATGAATTTGTACCAAGGATTGAGAATCCGGTTGTACACTTCAGTACACATATGTAGCCGCTCCAAGACCCGACGATCCGAAAGGTTATTTACTGGAATATTTCTGCAATTGAAAACAGTATGTGTAAACTATCAATCCACGATCTCTTTAAATTGACAATTTTACCTCGAAGCTTCGATTTGCGTTCTCAATACACTTATGCTCGTTTCCAACACAATAGCCGCCAGGATCGTGGGCATTAGTGGAAGCAGCCAGGCCACAAATTCTAAAGGACTCAAGATTATTCTCAGCCAAACAGATGGAACTAAGTCATTGGAAATATGGGTTTCGAAGAGGACATTGTAAAGGAAGGGCAATCGGAATGACGGCAGTAGGATGCCTCCAATGGTGTACACAGTCACAATAAAGAACGGGGCAAGAGCACAGGCTATTATCTTGAATGCATTGGACGGTTCCCCGAAAGCGGAATACTGCTCACCGATGCAATCATGAAGATGTCCAAGTACATTGGACCAGCTATTGATCAAGTCAATAGTTTCCTGCGGTCTCATCAAAATTCCTGCAGAAATTGTAGAAATAAAGATGAAGCCAGCAACCGTAAGCAAACAGAAGATTGTGTCGATGTTATTTAACGGCTGATTTATCACTTCATTTATGTTAAGTATGAATTTGAAGGATTGATCAAGGACAACTACTACGACGACAATATAATGACACAAACGCCTGAAGCCAGTAGAAGGTACTAGCTTGTTGTCGTCGTCGTCCAGGTTCATGGAGCCCTTGTTAGTTTTAATGGGAACTAGACAGAGGGTGAAGCAGAGCCAGCAGACTAAACGGAAGAATTTTGATGCTAGTTGGCTTATCGAGTTTAGATGTATGCCGAGAACTTTGTGATTCTTCGGGTCTTTTGAATTGTTGCTATCTTGGTCAATTGCTTTGATCCGGATTTTGTACTTTTGAACTACATACTGGATCCTCTTTTGCCCGCCTCGGACCTTTCGAGCCATTCTCGGTAGCCAGAAAAGTAAATGTACTTGGGATGATTTGGAGTATTCTATTTTAAAATACCCAGATCCATTGCACGAGTTGGATGTTCTCTTAGACCAAAGCTCACCTCAATGTCACACTTCCACTCAACTTGAATACCCTCGTGGAAGTAAACAATTTTGACGCTTTAAAAGCGCACTTCGGTAGTTGAAGGGAAAAATTTACCTACTTTTTAGACTTCCGGATAACATGGTTTCCTTCTGTGAACGTCAATCACTCCGTAAGTGTCTCAAGGTAGGCAGGAAGTTACGAACAATTTGAGTTCTAATGGAATTAAATGACCTAGTTTTATGCTTCCTCATAGCAACAGCAAGGACATAGTTCCTCGTGCTTTTCCGGAAGAGCTTTTTCAACGAAGGGAAGCATACACTGAGACAGCCAGCTTAGTATATTAGAAACTCGGTAAATGTTTGATAAGATAAATTTATTAGTGCTTCTGCGCTGAAACTGAAAAGGTCAAAACAGCTTCCGCATGTTGAGTCGCCACTGAAGAACCACTGCGATAAGCTTTTAACCATATGCCTAATATACTATTTGTAAGTGTACATTCTGCAATTAGTAGCACCATAGCACTCAGTGCTCCTGCAAGTAAAACCAGAAAGGCCAACGAAAGTTCCCCCATAGTTTGTTGAACATGAACCCTGGGGTCGTTCCCACAATTGGAATGCACACGCTTGTACTTTTTGAAAAGCCTCCTGCTTACCCCTCTCTCCATCACCGTGACAATCCTAGAAGCCATAGTTGCACGCGTTAATTTTAGACCTACAATTTACCTGTGCAAGATAGAGAATCACAGAAACTTACAGAAAATTGAAAACTTCTCGAAACTCTGATTCCTTGCTGACAAGCATTACAAAGGGGCTGGGTCTGTTGCTCACGCGAATATATGAGTAGGCCTCGCACACCTCACGAGCTGTTAAATTGTGCTTTGCCATCGCGAAATAGAAGAACTCTGGGTAGGTCACAGCGGCCAGATTTTTCCTATTCGATCCGTTGACGATCGGACTAAAGTCTCGCCATTCGCGCATGATAGCAATTGTGGTTACATCAGTCCAGTCCTATAGATTCCGTAAAGTAACAAAAACTTTCATAACCAACAGGCTGGCAAAGTACAGATTTGTGTCCAGCACTGACAAACTCACATTACTGCCATCATTATCATAAGCCGGCAATTCCACTTCAATCTCCAATAATAGCTGGAAGTTGTGACGTACAAGCTGATGCAAGGTAACTGTTGGCAGAAATCTCACTGAGAGCTGTGATATGAGAGTACCAGAAAAGTCGCTGTATAGCAGAAAGCCCATAACTGAAGATGTGAATAGCAGTACTCTTATTGAGTTCCTTGAGGACCAGTAAGGCAGAGCTTTGACACATAGAAAGCTGAGCATGCAAAGAACATCAGCGTTGAAGTCAATGTTGATCGCGTAAGGCCCAGCCACCCTTCGAATTTGCTTCAGACTGATCAGGACGACAAATGTGGAGAAGAACGCCGTAAGCCATACTCCAATTGTGAAAGGTCCAGAAAAGAATGGCTTGGAACGATCGTTGTTGTTATCAGCTGGAAAGTGAGCCACTAGCCTACGAGTACATTCACGTTAATAAGCTGATACAAATTATTGCTAAAATTTGGTTGCTAAAACTCTAAAAGTTACCATGAACTAGGGAATGCGTGCAGTAGCTGAGCAACTTGACCTTTAAATTCACCAACAGATGATAAAGAAATGGATATGTCAGCGATACCTTCCGCCAATTGAATTTGCATCGGAGTAGCAACTTGGTCGTCGTCCGTGTAATCAACCACATAATCTCCCACAATTGCCATTGCACTTGCAAAAGTAATTATACGTAAATATCTTACCTCTGCAATTCACATTTATATGAATCTTACGAAAAGTTGAGATAATCCTGGAATATTTTGAAGATGTCAACCGCTACGCCGCTTTCTAACATGGTTTGGTTATCGTTGAACTTGACCTCTTCGTAATAAGCCTCGTCGTCCTTTCGTAAAAATTAAATAATAAACAAATCCGAAACATCTAGTGATTGAGATGGAGACCAGAAAGGGTAAAGTGACTTACGGCTGCCGTTGCAATGACAGCAATTCTTTCAAAGTTTCGTCTTCGCTGCCATTTTTGTTGCGTGAGCTCCATTAGCATTCTTTCGTTCAGCTCAACTGGTCCAATAATGTGTGCAAATTTTTGTCCCTTTAGTGAATATATCTCACTTAAAATTAGCATGTTTTCTTTTTGACAAACCCAATACACATTGGAGTCAAGACGGAAGAATGTGGCTATGTTTCCAAGCATGCTCATGTCCTCAGTGTCATTTGAGCAAAGGATAAGAACGAAGGGAGCGATGCTCATGATGTTATTCGTATTATTGATAATCTGGCGACAATGAGTTCGTCCATGACATATTTCATAAATGATGTCCTACAGTATTTGTCATTACCGCTTTCAATGAGTTCAAATTTTTGTAGGATACTAATACAGCTGTCCTGGTGGTGTATAGATTACAATCAGTGAGTGCTTCCCTCGGCAGCACCCAAAGCGTCGCCCCAGAGTCTTCACAACAGTCGACAATCAGTTATTTACGACAATATTTAACAAAGTTTTTTGTACCTCTTAACTCTTGCAGTTCAGTCTTTCCAATAGATCTGCCATCATCAGTTAAGATGAGGAATTGATCAAAGATTTGTGGTAATAACGGTGCTCTATTCAATAAATCTGAAATGGATAATGTGAGACCAACGTACGGCCAGTGGACCAACATGAACCCAAAATGCTTCCAGAAGGTCAAAACGGTTGTCATGGTGAATATTACTGCGATCATATGCACTTGCTAGTGCTGTGCACTGCAGTGTATGCTGTAGGCTTTAATCACAGCTAGCACTACAAATGTACGGCAAATGAGCTAGTTTGAATAAGAAATACTTTTCGAGTTTTCACAGTTACCTAATGGGAGAATACTTTTTGCAAAATTATCGAAATTTTGTTCACCTTCTCGGCACTTTTACATTGCGCTGCAGGCTTAGAAATGGTTGATATATGTAACCAAGCATTCGGAATCAAAGAAAAAGCAGACACTCCAACTTTTCAAACTGTCCTAGTTTTCAAGTCAACTTGTCAAGTATTGTTCCAGTTGTCTAGCTAACTCGTCTAGCATTCTTTCAGTTGTCAAGTCAACTTGTCCCAGCATTGTTCCAGCTGTCCATTCAACTTGTCAAGCATTGTTCCAGTTATCGAGCCAACATGTGCAGCATTGCACAGTTGCAATTGTCCAGCCAAGTTAGCATTGCAGCACAGTTGCAGTTGTCCAGCCAATTTGTGCAGCATTCTGCTTCTGTTTGATTCGGGAAATTTCTTTAACTTGCTGTGCCGATTGTCAGCTGAACTAGAATGATTATGGGAAAAGTAATAAAGTCGAATGGTACCTGAAAACTTTCAGGAAGTTAAAACCAATTTAAGTTTTAATGTAAAACCTTTGGTTTATATTGCAGTACTTCCTCATCACAACAAATGCCAATCATACTTTTCCGGGAGTTCTTTTCTATACAAGGAAGTTACGAACTGAATGTAATAGAAAATCAATATTGGCGAGGCAATCACAAGCTCTTTGCCCGTCCGTCAGCTAGAACCACGAGTCGTTTGGTGGGTGTTGTCTGCTTAGTAGATGCTTTCACGTCATTTTATAAAAACTTCTCCTTCCACCACAGTTTGACAACCTCAAATTCTGTAAAATCTTGCCGATTTTTTCTCTGATTTTTTGTGCTCATACTACGTGGAATAATTCTTGAGAATTTCAGTGATTTGACATGCTGACCTACCGGCTTGTTCAGCCCACTTTTGCCCTTTTGAAGCTAGCGTCCTTGTTTGGCAGCCTTCCCATGGTAGTCAACGTTTCATCGGGAGAATTGAAGCCGAAAAATACTTGCTGGTCTCGAATCGTTTTAAATATCCATCGTATATTAGCTTTGCTCAAGTGAACACAAATCTCAATCTCTATCTTTCATCTGTCAGAGTCTTTAGCCGAGAACTCAAGGTCTCTCCAACTTACTCTCGTAGTTTTAATGGTTCTTTCCGTATCCGCCACCGCTCTTGTTTGGAATGTTGTATTTGAAAAGCACCTTGTTCATGCTTTCATTTTGATCAGTCCATTGAGGCAAGTTTGCGAATCTGGCCAAGGCACTAGTAGCGATTACATCGACGTGGATAGCCACAAAATAAAGTTTCTCAGAAGAAAATTACATCAGTTGGTACAATTATATCATCGTGTAGTGTCGTACCTCAAGGCTTATCGAGATGATTTTGTACGCTGCTTACCATCCCTGTCACCTCATGACATGTTGACCATTATTGTTCCTCTGACCATTCCGGCGGCTCTTTGTCTATGCTACTTGTGTATAATAATTGGTGATCCCGAGGAATTTTTCACTCTGTCGCTTCTAAGTTCAGAATTGAAGGAAATCCTAGCATTGCGAACTGCAACGGTTCTTTTTGATCTTGCAGTGTTTACTTTTAGTGCATTTAACTTTCTTAATGCTGCATATATTTAAGGTGACCATCAGTCCTATATTTAATAGGACTGTCCTATATTTCCATAACGAGTCCTGTGAACTATTAAAAGGGTTAAAAAACGCAGAAAAGTCCTATATTTCAATATGCCCCGCACAAAGTCCTATTATTTTCGTTTTTGAGGGGTTTTAAGAACGATTTGGTGGAATATAAGTAGTTGGCCGTCGAGCCCACGGTAACTCACACCACCTTCTGGTATTCAAAACTATTACAAACTCATATTTGGCGCAGAGTATGAGATTCAACGCGCGTCAAGTATGCTGATTCATTTTTCACCGCACAGCATCTAAAGGTTTTGACTTTTTACTGCTGCAATGAGCAAGAATAGTTGCATTTTTAATGATTTATGGATCTGAATATAATCCTTTGCTTTCCTGGTAAGTAACGATCAACTCATCATAACAGAGATATGAGATTGTCACCAGGATTTGTATCCATGAATGTACGTTTTATTTGTATGATAAGAAGGAACGCTTCAACCGAACGAGTTTACCCAAGAACTTTTGGTTACATGGACAGACGAAAAGACACTTTACAGTAGATACACTGCAAAACCTAACACTCAAACGTGAAGCTTTTTCGGGCGCATTGGAAAACGCCCATGTTAAAAACAGAAGGGCGATTCGGTACCGCCCAAAAAGCTTGGCCTTTGGCCGCCCGCACAGCCCCAAAATTTTGAATTATATGTTAAGAAACGGCGGCCCACCAAAAGCGCTCAATGCTAGCTTCAATTTAATCCAAAAGTTTTGCAGTGTAGTCTAAGAGAAGGTGTTTGAGATGACAAAAATCTCAACATGAAATGTGGAGAGTTCAATGAAAATATATATAAAGAGACAAATTATTCAAGGTACAGCATTGCAGGCTCCGATGAACCCAAATCTGATACTGAGAGCGTTGAGGAAACAGCCTTTCAATTCAAGCATTAAACTTCCGGTCATAATTATTTGTTTTAGACTTTTTAATTTTTTTCATATATTAGTCCTATATATTTTTTTTTGTCCGTGTGGTCACCTTACGTATATTATTTGCGCTACTCTGGCCATTTATACGCCCCAACTTAAAAATGTGGAAAGGTACGTGCTAGAGAAGAATTACTGCTCATGGTTTGACATTTTTTAATCTCATTTAGAATGGTGGAAGATGACAATGGAATGAGATCCCCAAGAAATGTGCACTGGGTTTGGCAGGAAGTTCGGCGTCTATCCATTACATTCAACCTTTTCAACCACATTTGTTCCAAATGTTTCTACTACGGGAAACTTACGGTCTTTACTTGTTCGGTGCTTGGAAGCTTCTACATTTTACGATTTGGAATCACAGATCCAATCTCGGGCACAGTCGCATTGGTTGCTGTCCAAGCAATCGTGTTCTACGTCCTTTGTTTTGGCACCGCCTACGTCATCACCGACATGATGAGCAACATACTGCATAAAATCAAGTGCAAGCCACAATCTCAAGTTGGCACTTGCAGAAGCGAGTTGAAGCAGAGAATAGCATCAGTCAGACCATTGGCCCTTACGGAGAGTGGATTCCGAAATTTGAGTCGAGAAACTACACCTGAGTTTCTTGACTTCTATGTCAACCAAGTGGTTGCACTTTTGATTACATTTTGAAAGACCGGTTTGTAATCTGTTTTGCTGGCCGACAACGAATCAAGTGCACAATTTGGATGGTCTCTAATAGCAAAGCTCTACTCATGCGGCACTTCCACTTACCTTGGATACCATGACTCAAGTATATACATAATTTGGAGGTTTCCATAATGGATTCCGGCAGTTTGACGACAAAGCCATCCTACTTTTTAGATTTCCGGGTAACATAGTTTCCTTCTATAAACGTGGATCAATCCTTAAAACTGTTTGAAGGTAGGCAGGAAGTGAAAAAGAATTTAATTTTTAATGTACTGACATAGTTTTATACTGTCCTACTTCCTTATAACAACAGCAAGGACAGAGTTCATCGTTCTTTTCCGGGAGTTTTTTCTACGAAGGAAAGCACTTACAAAAATCTTCACACGGACACAACCAGCTTAGTGTATTATCAACTTTGTTCACGTTTGGTCATGTTTAACGGGGAGCTTGGTAGTGAACCATCTGTACTAATACGTATGGAGCGCTCAAAATCTTTTAGAAAAACTGCCGTTTCCATTCTAATGCATTTTAGAAGCTAAAGTTTGCTAAAAGTCCAACTCAAAATTGTTTCTTCAAGCAATCTTTGTACTCGTCTTGTCGGAAAAAAAAAACCATCGATAACACCAAAAATGCTCACATACAAACTCGTTCAACCTTCTTTTGCTCTCTTGAAGCTAGCGTCCATGTTCGGCGCTGTCCCTATCCGGGTTGACGTTTCGTCAGGAGAATTAAAGCCGAAAAACACAGCCTGCTCTCGAGTCATATTACGCATCCATCGCGTATTAGCTGTGCTCAAGGTGATACAGCTCTCAATTTCCATCTTTAATCTGTCACAGTCTGTACATTACAATTCACAGTCTCTTCAAAATACTCTCGTAGTGATAATTGCTCTTTGTACATTCGTCGTTGCTCTTGCTTGGAATGTTGCGTTCGAAAAGTATCTCGTCAGCGCTTTCATTTTGATAAGTCCCTTGCGGCAAGTTTGTGAATCTCGCCAAGGTGCCAGTAGCGATTGCACCGACGTGGTGATCCGCAAGACGAACTTCTTACTAAGATGGAAATTGGGTGTATTAGTGCGAGCATATCGTCGTGTAGCGTCGTACTTCAGGGCGTATCGCAAGGATTTCGTACGCTGCTTGCCGTCCTTTTCTTCTCATGATATGTTGACTATAACTCTTCCTGTAATCGCTTATTCAATTCTTGGTTTGTCTTACTTGAGTATAATTTTT
>JAQIWI010002310.1:0-12809 GCA_034698825.1 Deuterosminthurus bicinctus | reverse complement strand
TAGAACGCCTGTATAGCGACTGTAAAGTTTCAGTCTATTATCCAGTTACTACCAATCGTTCCGAAGTTTCAGTTGCTCCGAATAGAATTCCAAAACTGGACAATATACAAACATAGAACAGCGTTCAACTGAGCTTGAAAACAAGACCATGGAAAACAAAGTCGAGTCTTTTTCGATCACTGAAGGTACATTAAAGGCAACTTCAGCCTTCATCCAGTTTTTCAAAATACTGTGGAAATGGCCAGTGCGATGGGATCCAAAGAGTCAAGACGCTATAATGGACGCATCTCCTGAAAGCAAGCTGGTGCAGGGATTACATTTTGTTCTTGCTTGTATTGAATGCGGATTCTGTGCAATCAAAACGATCTCCATTACTCGAAATGAAAACAGCTCCCAATCTGCAATCATTTACCTTCAAATGGTCACAACACTAATGATGATCCCAATTCTAATTCGTCTAGTCTTGTTTTTCAATGGTGGTGATATAGCAGCCTGCATAAAAATTGGCTTCCCATACTTCAAAAATTATGAAAGTATGCACGTAACGATTTAGAACTTTAAGAGTATTTCGTAAACGTTTAACACTTCGTTTCAGGGTCGTTAAAGAATGAAGAGAAATCAACGAGTACCAGGAAGCTGCCGTTGCTATTGAAAATCATCTACTATGCCATAAATGGAAACACCCTTCTGTACTTTGTGCTCATTCTTGCACGACCAGATAGTCCCGATTGGATCACATCTGCGCTGCCGTCAGAAGAGCTCCGGAAGTCTGTCATGATGAAGCTACTAGTCCTACCGTTCTACATCATATGGTTAAATGGGATGCGAACGGAGCCCGTCATGGTATTTTCTTTCACGTTTTTTATTGCTATCTGGGCTCAGCAAGTCTTAAGGGATCTAAGGTAAAACTTGAGTTCATTATTTGTACTCTCTATAATAGTACCAATAATGAATGTATCTTAAAGTAAAAGGACGACGGAGAGAAGCCATGCTAGAGCCGTGAGCGATGATCTGACCGTTTACTCGCAAATGAGAATCATCTTGAAAATCTTTGATCGGGCAATAACCATCATCATTCCAGCAATGAAACTCGTAGTCATCATTCCTGCTACATTCAGCCTATACGCCCTGGTGAAACTAGAAGGCCTTCTGTCGTTATTCTGTGTCTTGTATGCCCTAGATACGACATTCCTGGTGGAGTTAGTGTTGAACATTCTTGCTCAACCGTACGAGCATTCTTCCCGGTTTGTGCGAAGGGTAAAACTGAGCCGAGGGAGTCAAGGACCATTGATGAGGAGGCGCGTTAAAGCGCTGAGGCCGATTGGTACAACTGTGGGTGGTGGAATGTATTTTGTTGGTAAAATATTGATGCTGACTGTACTACAAATCATTGTGACGAATGCGGTGAATGTTTTAATAGTGTCGCGCTAGTGTCGCTTAGCTTAAAACTTGTCCTCTAGTCTCGTACAGCGATTGTATTTCTGCACCATAAATACACTGTAAAACTATGTTGGAGGTTGAACCAAAACTTCTGACCTATTTTTAATTATGTAAACCTTGATGGCTTCACATTTATTTGGCCTTGTAATTGCATCCATCTGATGGACAGTCAAAGGGACGTGAACTAAGCGGACATGCTGCAAAAGTGCCCTTTGATATATTGTCTTGAATCCGCAGCTTTGTACGTCACAAGAGAACTGGAGCTCGGTTGAATGCTTTCGCAGGTGAATTTTCAAATCAGTGTTACCAACGCATTTGTAACTGCAGGATAGACAGTGGGCATTGTTTTCTATAATTTCTTTAAAGCCGTCATGGTCTCTTTTATTGTGATGGTTTAAAGTTTCTCTCTGAAAAAAAGCTGCGGGACACTTGGGACACTTTTGTAAGGCTTCTCCTTTGTGTGGATACCAAGTGCTGATTTAAGTGTGCTGAAGTTTTGGACGGTTTTTTTACGCAAACTGCAATTATATATTCTGGCCATCGAGGCGTCCTGAATGTTATCTTGACTAATCGCTAAGAAGGTAACAATTGATTTTGTTTTCAGTGTGACGCAAAATTTTAGAGCTTTTCGCTGTCGCTTCCAACATGGCAATAAATGTTCTGCTTACTTCAGGAGACTGTCTTTCAGTCATACCCGCGAATGCAACTCCAAAGAGCAGAAAAAGAACCGCTATCATCGGATCTCCATAGAAAATCAAGATACCAAATGTTGTGAAAGTGATGAACCAGAACATCGTTAGTACTTTTTAGAGAAAGTGAACACGCACGCAGGTAGCCCAAATGGTAGACTCGAATGAGCAGCTCAAGTTGCCGAATTTCCTTGAGCGCACGTTTAATCCCTGAAGCGCTTAGCCAGGGATTTTTTACCGATCTAAAACGTTGAAAAAAATGTGGAATTTGAAGCTTACGCTTGCAGTAATGTAAATGCTACAATTTTTTATGTAACAAACTTTGGTTCATACGTTTTCAAGGTTTGCTGTGTTTCTGAAAACATCGCACAATTACGTGAGCTGTAAACAATGACAGAGACCAGATGTACTGTACGAGGAATCCTTCTATAGAAGCAAAAACAATGAGAACCGGCGTTATTTGCAACGAATCTTACCAGCCGCCGGCTTGCAAGAATGAACGCTTAGGCCTCAGTCAGTGTAAATAAATTCAGTGGTAATATTATGGGCACGCGTTCTTGAAGAGTGATGTTCTGCCATGTAGTCTTTTAGGCTGAATCTGTAAAATGCCATAGTTCGTTTAAAAAACAATTTATCTGAAAAACCTGGGTACGTGTTAATTAAAAAAGACAGGTCGTTCCCTACGTTTCGCTCCAAACTCAAATGGTTTTTTGGAACAATCCCGGTACACTACGAAACGGGTAACGATATGTAAGGTAAAACTTTGACAACAATGAAGCCTGACGGTTTTTGGTCATCCCGTTTGGATGTGAAAACAACATGAAATTTTGAAAAATCCCGGATTTTCTGCTAAAACCCGGTTTAATCAGAAACGGGTAAAGATATGAAGATGAAAATTAGATAATAATGAAGCTTGACCGTTGCTGGTCACCATGTTTTGCAGTGAACTAAACATGATTTTTTTGAAAAATCCCGGGTTCTCTGCTAAACTCCGGTTTACTCCGAAACGGGTAGCGATATGAAGACGAAAATTTGATAATAATGAAGCCTTACAGTTGTTGGGCACCCCTTTTGGCTGTGAACTCAACATGATTTTTTTGGAAAATCAGGGGTTTCCTGTGTTAACCCGCGTAACTCCGAAACGGGTAGACATACCACCGCACCTACGAAGATTTTTTTAAAAAAGTCAAATTTTGTACTTTTTCGAACTTCAAAAATTCTACTTTGGGCATTAAAAAAATTCGAATTTCTATGAAAAAATCTTGTCTGTATTTTCCTAAACGTGTTACTGAATTTTATGATTTTTTGAATTATTTTTCGAAATTTTGATTTTTTAAAAATGAATTTAAATTCCGTTTAAAAAAAGTTCAAAACGGGGTAAACGACAATTTATGAGCTATTATTTAGTCAAAGAACCATCCCGATATCCCTTACCGTTTCAGAGACAACCAGGTTCCCAAATTGAATGTATTTTCCCCGATTAATCCGAACCAGAACACCTAAACGATCTCAAAAGGATGGCTACTTTTTTTGTCCCCTTCTTTCCGAATTTGTATGTGTTAACGTTTTTGGAAGGGGCCAGGGAAATGGCTTGCAGGTCCTTCATGGACTTTCTCATACCAAAATGTAACAGTAAGAATTCTTCAGTATCATTATCATTCAACGCACTGTAGACCCCCAACAGACAGCACCGAAGAAAGTTAGGCAGATATTCAAGATTGGGCGGTCCCAATCTGCTGGATAAAAGTGTTGTGTGACAATTTAATTGATGATGGAAGAATTGAATACTTTAAATATGAATCCGATGGTCACTTTCTTTTTTATCGACACAAAGTAAAATGGAATCATTTGGTTAAATACTTGACTCGGTGTGGCCGCGGATGATTTGCACTGCGAAATTTGCACTCATGAAATTATATTATCTTCAAGGATTTACGCTAGATATCGAGGCAGCAGCAAAGGAACTAACTTGTTTTCCATTCCAAATTAAACTTGAAAGACCAAAATTGATAAATGCAGCGTCACTGCATTTATAAATTTTGGTCTTTCAAACTTTGCGTCACAAATATCCGCCATCTCATAAAAACCGTTACGGACTCCAATTGTGAAATATATTTTTTGCCATCGATGTGTCTTTATCGTTGTATTGTATTGTTTGTATTGTATTGGAGGCATGCAAGGTTCAAATAAAAATATTGAGCTGACAAGTCGAGCAGGCCTAAAAGGCTTGTTTCGACCCATTCAAGGACCTCATAAAGTGTCATTATCGTTACTGTAAGAATGGATTTGAATAGATAAGCGACTTATGCACTCTTTGACTCTAGAATCAACAAAAACCGAACAAATTCCATTCGTTTTTTGTTTCTCATAGATTTGTTGTGCGGAAGTTTTCCTCATGATAACTTATGTAAATTATTGAGTACCCCAGCAGTTTGTTTGTTGGTTTGCTCAGGACTTGTTTTTGTACCTAGCTCGTATTTGCTTCTACGTTTTTGTTTTTCCTTCGTATGCGTTACCATACCGTCAACCATACCAGTGAATCGTTTTCAACGCCTATTTTCGAGAGATCAATTTTTTCTTTGTTTTGGCAACTCAGGAAACTGTGCAAAGTCATGAATAACAAGATCTGTGTAAACAAAAGGCCGATCGTTAAATTTGAAAAGGCAAATATATTCTGAGAAATTCTTCCAGTTATTACACCGTTGCAATTCATCTTGATGTTTTCTCATCAGAGGTTTTTAATTCAATTTCTAGTATGAGTATGAGCCAATTGAAAAATAATTCATCCTGGAGAGACGATAAGTCGACGGAATCCACTCACCTCTCACATGGATGGAAACAACAAGGTGGCATTACAGCCAAACATTCACATCGTTGAGTTATTGGAAAAGTCTTATGTATCCTTGATGGAGTTCATTTATTTGGAAAAAATTAGACGTTAAAAATCATGAATTCTGAAGAATATTAACAATATATTTTGCTGATCGAGAAATTTAAGCAAGCAAATTATTGTGCACATTTAACTTTAAAAGCTGTAGCTTTGTTGCTCAAGGAAAAATTAGTGAAAAATCGAAAAACAAATCTTTAATTTATGAAACAAGGGTAGGGATCTATTTAAAATCTGTAAAAATATGTTCAGTAAAGATATTTTAATTAAATATTTATTTCGAAAAAGCGTAAAAAGAAGTGCGAAAAATAGAGTTCTACTTCAAGCAGTGTCTCAGTTTGAAAGCAGATTTCATAATCGAAAACACAAAAAGACTGCATTTGAGTCGCCCGACTGATACAATATGGCCAATTACTGCAAGATTTCAGTTATTCAAACAAATTAGCATTGCTCATCTCTGCATGGTCACCTAGCATGTAAAGTAGAGACCACAATAAACGGCGTCAGTTTCACTTTATTGGGTCATTCTGTAACCACGCACAGCGTCAAGAAGCCGCAGTATGTCAAGAAATCGGATTTTAATGACGGCAGTGACTAACATTGGAAAGCAAAACATGATGCTGTAATGGTAAATCTGCCAGCATCAAAATGAAAAAATGAGATTAGGGAAACTGAACGGTTGCATTGTTAGGAACAGATACGCATCAGCATTGAGAAGCGGCTATGTTAAGAAACGTTTTTTGATTTTTCGCGTTAATATGCTGGAGACGCGTTAATATGTCAAAGAATCATCTTGATAGGACCACCCGTTCCGGAGTAATCGGGTTTGGCAGTTTTGACCCTGTTTTTTCCGAATTCTCCCAACCGGGCAACTTGGTTTATGTTGAGGCGTCCCGAACTCCATTTTTCAGTGCGCTCTTTCAGGTTTTTGATGTTTAAGTGAATCGGAGGTGGTGAGGGTTCTGGTGTTTAGGTTCTCCATGGAAATACACATTGTTATATTTTAGCTTGTACCATCATAATGTACCGTGTGTGAGGAGTGCGAGCGAGCATCTGTCTCCTCACTCCTTTGGTTTTCTCATCCTCATTCGTGCCTGAAGAAGTCCAACGGACGAAACAGTTGCACCCGCGCTCTAATTGATTTTCATTAAGTCCTTCTAAGGGCTTAATTTGAATCAATTGATTCCAAAATATTGGTGAGATCCTTCCAGTGTATATTTCTCAATATATTCACTCACCAGCGTTAACTTATTATGTAAACTGAAAGGCCCTACCCGAACGGCCACAAAGTTTGACGTGGTATTTGAAGGCTTCCAAGGCAAGGAACTTATCTTGGAATTTTACTTTTAAGTAAATGAGTGTCTCGTTTGGCGCCCTTGAAGGCACGATTGTAAATAGCTTCACAAACACTGCCAGTGCTCACCCACTGCGGTAAAAGGAAAAGCATACAGAATAACAAATTAAATTAATTAATCTGCAGAAATCAATTTTCTCCCAAGGCTTCGCAATTAAACTCCAAAATTAATTCATTAAACATTGGGAAAATTGATTCCAATGATCAAATCAAATGTCTTTCGATTTGGTTTAGGTAAATATTACGCTAAACGTTGGTATGGCGGCATAATAATTCCTCGAATCAAGTAATTATGGTCATTTTAATGTAACAAATCGATACTGAATTCAGACAATGTTAATTTGTTCTGGACGTTTCACAGAAAATACCAACATAATTGATATTTTCTGTGAAACGTCCAGGCAGCTGTATTATATTGTCCTCCCGATGATACTATGCCTTGCATTTTGGCAATTTCAAATATTCCTCTAAACGCTGGAAAGGCGACATTCGTACTAATTGTTCAAGAGAAGCAATTAAGGGCATTCGAATGTACACATTGATATTGAATCCATTCAGTCAGCTCCAGAAGCTGCCTGTCCTCATGACTAAAGTAGAAGGAGAGAATACTGTGGTGCGTATACTTCAGTTGTATTGTATTGTAACACACGTAGAGCTTTCTAGAGCAGTCATTTCCGCCTCACATGCGAGTATTTCAAAAAAGCTTTGCTGCCTTAAAAAAGAATTCAAAGGGTCATTCGAAGGCACCAAATGAGTCGCAAGCAAGTAATCACTTGGCAGAGCGTTAATAAGGTTAAGTTAGCTGCCTCACGATTTCATGAGGCAATAAGATCAAAATACCTTCGTTTCAGTACATCCAAATATTTGTCCGTTGGGAAAAAATGTTTCGAAATTTCCTTTTATTGGTGTGAAAGGTTTCATATTCTTGGATTTACACGCATACAAAATGGCGAATACGTCCCGTTACGCCGAAGGGCCCAAATTTGGCACTACCTCACCATTGTCTTTTGTCTGGCACTATGTATCCAGAAAGGTTTGGGGCTAGTTCAAATTTTATTGTTACACGAGAAACTTGGAATGAAGCCTTTTTTGTATCTTATGCTTTTTCTGATTTATATGGCGTGTGTCCTACTGGGCCTTGGTAATATAATGAGGCCGAAGGAAACAATGGATTTGCTCTACAGCTGGTCTCACTTTTCAACTTCTGTAGAAACGGTTGATCCCAGCTCAAAATTCCATCCACTCAAAAGCAATTCAGCTTGCATCAAAACCATCTTATCTTCTTCGGGCGGTCAAGGGTTCGCGCTTGCGACAGGAGTTCTATGTATTGTAATTGGTGACTTACCAATTTTCTTGTTTCCTATGGTCGAGTCATTCGGATTGTTAAATTACCGGGAGGTGTTCTTCCGAAATGGGCATGGCAGGTCATGTTTGCACCTTTGGAATGGCTCATTGCCCAGCCATTCGTACTGATAGCCACATTTAGTGCGAATCTCCCGTACATGGCAAACGGTGCCCTTGGCATATACTTGCAGCAGCTTCGGTAAGGTGAACTTTTTCGCATACAATCGAAATTATTTGCATGTTTATACATAATGTTTTTGATCAATTAGAAGTACAAAGGTATGCTCTAGAAAATCCCGACGGAAAGTTGAGCAAATGTACGTACAACTGCAACTGTTTGGCCGAATAGCTCAAGTTTGGATTCGCTTTTACTTTCCACCGTGGCTATTTGCGCTTTCCCTTGCAGTCATCGTCATGAGCGTTGTCACTATACGCTACAGTGAACTTCCCGTCATCTTCTACGTAATATTTCCATACTTTAGCTCCATCTTAACGCTGCTGATGATTTGGGAATTCTACGATATGCTTGAAGTGGCTCGAGCATCCGAGGGTATTTTGCGAAATCTGCGCCAACACCACGCGCCGTATCTTCAAGGGCTGACAAGAGCAGAGAGGATAGATTTGATGAAGAGGTCAACAGCTATGAGGCCGTTGGTATATTTTGTGGGGGACTCCAAGTTTTCTCAGAGTCTTCCAATCAGAACCTGGAATGAAATACTCAATCAGATTGTACTCCTCTTGTCTCTTTAATAGTATTCTGAACACAACTTAAATGTCGAATCTCACGAGTTGTTGGAGGTTGAACTCCAACGAATGTATGTGTGGATGTAGAAATCTGTGTGTGTAGTTCATCCTCTAGTCTTAGTCCTTTGTCAGTAATCCCTCACCAGTAATTGCATCCGGGTGAAGTGCATCTTAGGTCCTTCTTTCTGTGCTTGTAGTCGAAGTGCTCTTTGAATGTGTCCTTCCAGTTTGTAGAAAAGCCACAATTTGGAGCTTGACAATGAAAAAGTTTAGTATTCATGTGAGTTTTACTGTGAACTGACCGGCCATGCTGAATTAAACTTTCTTTGTACTTTGTCTTGAATCCACAGCTGGGCATGCCGCAAGCAACTGGGAGCTCAGCGGAATGTTTCCGCAATAAGTGACGCTCCAAATTGGTTTGTCATAGCATTTGTAATTGCCAATTGCACATAGGACAGTGTGTGTTTCTTTTTTTAATTTTTTTAATTCCATCATGAACACTTGGGCAATGCAATTGAACTTTGGCTGCAAAGTTAAGCTACAACTAACTTTCGGCTTAAGCGCTTTTCATGGCATGATCCTGGCGATACAGCATTTTTTTTTAATTTAAACATGCAATACTTGTATCCTCCGCCATGCCAATAATTTCAATGTCGAATCACGCCAAAATCAATTCATGATCAAGATAATCAAGAAAATTAAAGGTATAACTATAGGGAATTCAAGTCAATTTCTTATTGTCAACACTCAAGTACTGCATTTGAGCTAAAAGCTTGAGAGTTTTTAATCAGACAAACATTTTACAAATTGTCAGTAACAAAAGCTTCAATGTACATGGACACGTAGTCTTTCCAACACAACAATGGGTCTCAAGTGGGTCATTGAATGCAACACAAACTCGGTGTAGCTTGACAAAGTCATATTACACGTACGGCAATCTCTCTTTACTTCTTCCTTGCCCAAAGGGATCACATGAATACTATGAATACTCCGCGCATGGCGTCTAAGTTCGGCGGTAGTGACATTCTTTTCATCACAATATGAACAACTGTAAGGCTTTTCGCCAGTGTGTCTCTGTATGTGACTTTTCAGCTGATGTAAGTACTTAAATCTGGAAAAGCAGATTATACAGACGTGATTTTGTTTTCCTACTTTCTTGTGAGTTACTACGTGACGATCGTAGTGTTGTCGGAAATTAGTCTCATAACCACAGTCGGCGAAACTGCATTGTAATGTATTCATCGTTCCAGCTGTTTTGAGGTCAGATTTTCTTGTCCCCACCTCCATGTCAGATGACTGATAGTCATTATGATGACGGGACATGTGCTTGAGCAAACAGCGATTGTACTGTGTACGGAAGCTGCAGGAATCACCAGGGCACTTCAACATTGCAAGCTTATGTGTCTTGAGATGTGCTTTGAGTAGGGCGCTGGTGCCGCATCTGAAATTGCATCTGGGTACATTGCAGAGTACTTCTTTCGTTCTGTGCTTTCGGTCAAAGTGCACTTTGAGGTGATTTCCTGTTTTGCTAGCAAAGCCGCAGTTTGGGGCTTGACATTGAAAGCGTTTAGTAATATTTGTGTGCATGAGTTGATGTCCTCTCAAACTCTGGTAATATTTTGTTTTGAAATCACAAACTAAGCACTTGAATGGTTTTTCGTTGCTATGAAATGTAGAGGTGTGACTGTTTAAATTACTTTTGAACTTGCAGGTGTAATTGCATCCAGGAACTGTGCATGCGAAGGGCTTGTCGTTGCTGTGGACTCTCAAGTGCACTCTCATGTCTGTCCTTGTTTTGGTCTTGTAGCTACATCCTGTTGATGGACATGGAAATGGCCGTTTATCACTGTGAGCTTGGCGACCATGCTGGGTCAAATGACTTTTGTATTTTGTCTTGAATCCACAGCCGGTTATGTGGCAAGAAAAAGGAAGCTCAGCAAAATGTTTTCGCACGTGAATTTCCAACAAGCTCTTGCTGTAGCACTTTTGACTGCACATTGTACAATGATGAATAGTATTTCTGGTTGGCTTAATTCCATGATGAACAATTCTAATGTGTTGTTTCGCACTGTCTTTCTGTCCGAAGGCTTGTGGGCACATTGGACACTTGTGAGGCTTTTCCTTGGTGTGGGTAATCATATGACGGTCAAGTGCGGACGGATAACTGAACGTTTTTGGGCACATAGGACAATTGAACATTTTGCTTCAATGAATGCTGACTGTCGTAAGCACAGTCATAAAGCTGTTTACAACTGAGAGGTTAAACTGAGTGCAAATTGTAGATAGTCACAGTCATGAATTTCCACTGTCCACTCCGAGCGTCTATAAACTGCTTTGCTTGGAATGCATTCCCTCGGTTTCGGTCTACTAAACAAATAGACTTTAATCCAGGGCAACAGCTGAATACGTCCAGATCCAGAGAGTCGCAATGAGTTTTTCTATTAATTACCAAAAGGTTGAGAATAACTTGGAAAAATCGTCATCGAAGTAAGGGGGCTTACCTGTCCCTCAAATCTAATGACCTCAGGCAGGCACCAATGCTGAGTAGCACTCACATGTCAGAGCACGACCCAATTTGATTTGAACGCACAGGTTTTCGATTTTTCTATAAGTTGGGAGTTCAAAACAAACAAGTTGTTAAATATGAAGGGACGACGGCGACAGGGGCATAATGAGCTTTGATTACAAGTAAATGATAGAAAGTCCATGGATTTAATTGATAGTCCAAAACCGACCTGGCCGCAATGTCTACCGAGGACGACTTCACCTAGTCAAAACCTCAGCTTGGACAACCTTCAGCTAAGGGCGAAATTGGTTTAAAAAACCAATTTGAATAAGTATATATATTTGAAAGTATAGCCTTGGAGAAACGTGCAGTCGTGTTATTTTGCTTGCAACAGCAAACAACTGATTGCCACTATGAATAATTCAAAATTTACCGGTCCGTTCAGTCAAACAAACATTGAAATCAAGGAAAAGTGCTACTAAAGTATAGCTCCACTGATCATGTAACTGTTCGGGGGTAAAGTCTGACGAGGAAGTTTAGAGTATCGTGGTCCAATTGTCTCTTAGAGAGCTTTACACAAGAAGATCCATTTACATAAAAAAAAAACGCCGCTTTGCTTTTAAGAATGATTTATTACAGGACCTTCGACCTTGTGATATAAAATATACAGCTAGTGCAGAAATTGAAAACTGTTTTAAGTTTGGTACGGTATTCATTGTTTATACATGCAGCAACAAAGCAATTGATTTTGTGCTGTTTGAATTGGTAAAAATTTCTAAGTAAAATGTTGTTTTTACATGTTGGATACGTTAAGTAAAATTTTATTTACAGGACACTCAACTTTAGTTGCTGCAAAACTACAATAGGCTGCAAATGGCTCATCGAATGAAGGACAAACTCACTGTAGCTCAAACAAGTCTGACCACATGTGCGACAATTTTTCACTTGATCTTCTGTGCCACGAGGAGTAATGTGAATATGGTGGGTCCTCTTGGCGTGCTTGACAAGATCGAAGCAATCCCCAGTGGTAAACGTACAAAGTGAGCAAGTGTAAGGCTTCTCCCTAACATGTCTCTGAACGTGAGCTTTAAGCTTGTGCAAGTAACGAAATCTCGAAAAACAAAATGTGCAGACATGTTTTCGTTTTCCTTTTTCATTGTGAGTGCTCCTGTGACAGTCGTAAAGGTGTGGTAACTTTGTTTGAAAATAACACTCGGAGAAGCCACAATGTAGTGTTTCTAGATCTGATAATCTTGGCCCCACCACCGTGGCAGACTGTACGTCTTTATGACGACGGGAGATGTGCTTGACCAAATATGCTTTGGACGTTGTGCTGTACCTACATGAGTGACCAGGGCACTTCAGCATTGGCTTCTCATGCCTCTGTAGATGTTTTTTGAGTATGGCCATGCTGCCACATCTGAAATTGCATTTGGGTTCAGCGCACAGTACGTTCTTCTTTCTATGTTTGCTGTCGAAGTGTAGAGTGACGTTATTTTTCATGGAGCTGGCGAAACTGCAGTTTGGAGCTGGACATCGAAACCGTTTAATTTTCGTATGTTTATATTTATGCTTGTGTATTTCTGATCTGGTTTTCGCTTTAAAGTCACAAAGTGAGCACTTGAATGGTTTTTCGTCACTATGAGCTCTTAAATTGTGATCTGTTAAGTAAGATTTCATCTTGCAGGCGTAATTGCATCCTGGAACTTGGCATGTGAATGGCCTTTCATTGCTGTGAAGACTGATATGTTTTCTGAGAACTCCTCTTGTTTTGCTCTTGTAACTACATCCGTCTGATGGACATTCGTAGGGACGTTCATCACTGTGAACGTTTCGGACATGTTT